>PVIH01022338.1:0-20296 GCA_004025045.1 Sigmodon hispidus | reverse complement strand
TCTCTTGATCCAGTAAGAGATATTGATCCTATATGAGTTTTTTTTATTAAATAGTGACTAGTGAAATTTGTGTCTTAAGGATCTGTTCTGGATCCAATAAGGACTAAGAAACTCTGAGTCTCTGGAGTCTCTGCGATCTAATGAGTTTGGAGGATGATAAGACAGTTTTGGGAGAGGGTGAGACTTTTATAATGTGATATCCAAAAAAAACGAGGTATTAATGAGGAGTTCTGGATTTCAAGAGTCTTTTCTGCTAGTCTGGAAATGGATCAGCAATGAATGAGAGGAAGTCCCTTTTTGTGCCTCAGGCTTAGTTCTTAGAAATGATGCTATTTGCTAGTCTGGGTGAAATATCAACTCACCACTTCATCAATAGTAGCTGACAACTTGTAGGTTGCCTTTTTTATTTAAACAACAGATACTCTTTAGATAAAGTAATATTATCTAAAGAAAATAATTGTCACAGAAAATTCAACATTGTGTAAACAACACATATTCAATTAAAAATATTAAATAAACCAGAGCAGAAATTAAAGACAAATAATATGCCAAAGACCACATAAATTAAGAAAAAAGGTCAACGTGCCAGGGAAAATTGTGTTCTGGTCCAGGTTCTGGTTCCAGGACCAAGTTCTGTCTGTTGTACATGTCCCCACACACTCCTTAGCATAGACTTTGGCTGTGAGGTTTCCCTCAGCTGCTGAAAATACAAGGGAAATTGTATGGCCACACTGCCTCCAACTGCTTCAACAGAGAAGGACTGAGGACTCTGAAAACCAGAATCAGACTCTGCCAAAAGGTGAGGTGAGGTCGGCAGGCCCCAGCACCTGAATCCCTGTGAGTGAAAATTGTGTTCCAGTTCAGGTTCCAGTTCCAGAACCAGGTTCTGTCTTTGGTGCCTGTCTCAACACATTCCTTAGCAGACAGGAATAGAGTCTGACTGTGAGGGCCTCCTAAAGTAAACCTAAAAGAAGGGGATTTGCATAGAGACCCCACCTCAACTGCATCAGAAGAGAAAGATTAAGGAATTCAAATTCAGACCCCTGCCCAGAGCAGAGTCAAACATTGAGCAGACACCTGCTTAGAGGTGACAGGAGACACACAAGCCCTTTTGCCACAACTGAACAGGAGCCACCTAATCAGGAACCACAGAAGCCATGGGAAGACATCAGTGCAAAAATATTTATAAAAATATAAAGAAAAACAAGGTATGCAGAAGAAAGTAGAGGTTCTACAACTACAAGACCTGAACTGAGCAATGAAGAGGAAGAAGGAAGCAACACTAAAAATACCTTTATAATGATCATTGAAGCCCTCAAAGAAGATATAAAAAATTCCCTTAAAGAAATAGAAGAAAATACAACAAAAAAATTGGAAGAGATGAACAAATCTATGAAAGAAACATGTTAGGAACTAAAAACAGAAATAGAAGCAATGAAAAAGGCACAAAATGAGGAAAATATGGAAATAGAAAACGTGAAGAAAAAAACTGGAACCACAGATACAAGCAAAACAAACAGAGTTCAAGAGATGGAAGAGAGAATCTCTCAAGTGGAAGCCTCAGTAGCTCAAATAGATATATCAGTCAAGGAAAATACTAAAATCAAAAAAGGCATATCTCAAAATAATCAGGAAATCTGGAACACCATGAAAAGACCTAACTTGAGAATAATAGGAATAAAAGAAGGAGAAGAATACCAAATGAAAGGCAGAGATAATGTATTCAATATAATCATAGAAAGAAACTTTCCTAACTTGAAAAAGGAAATACCTATAAAAGAAGCTTACAGAACACCCAATAGATATGACCCCCCAAAAACGTCAGCACAACTCATACTTATCAATCCACAAAACATATAGAACAAAGAAAAATTTTAAGAGCTGCAAAATAGAGGGGCAACTTACCTATAAAGGCAGACCCATCAGAATAACTCTTAAATATTCAATGGAAATGATGAAAGCTAGAAGGGCTTGGTCAGAAGTTATACAGATGCTAAAATAGCATGGCTGCCAAACTAGAATACTACACCTTGCAAAATTATCAATCAGCATAGACAGAGTAAGCATATTTCATGACAAAGTCAGACTGAAACAAAATCTATCTACCAATCCAGCGCTACAGAGAATATTAGAGGGAAAACTCCAACCTAAGGACCCCAGATACACCCATGAAACCACAAACAGTCAATAACCCCACAGAAGAATAATTCAGAGAAAGGAAATGCAAATAAGTTACCACCAAAAATAGCAGGAAATATCAATCAGTGTTCACTAATATCCCTTAATATCATGAGACTCAACACTCCTGTAAAACAACCCACACTAACAAGATGGATACAACAACAGAAGCCATCTTTCTGTTGCCTACAAGAAACACACCTCAACTACAAAGACAGACACAGGCTTAGAGTAATGGTTTGGGAAAAGATTTTTCAGTCAAATGGTCCTAAGAAAAAAGCTGGGGTTGCCATCCTAATGTCTAACAAAGTAGACTTTCAGCTAAAAGCAACTAAAAGGGACCAAGATAGTCATTACTGATTCATCACAGGAAAAATTGGTCAAGAGGAGATTTCAATCCTGATTATTTATGCCACTAATACAAGGACACCTACTTATGTAAAAGAAATAATGCTAAAGCTTGAATCTCACATCAATTCTCACACTCTAATAGTGAGAGACTTCAATACCCCACTTTCACACCTGGATAGGTCAACCAGACAGAGTCTCAACAGAGAAATAAGGAGTATGACAGAGGTTGTGATGCAAAGGGATTTAATCGATATTTACAGAAGCTACTCCCCAAATGCAAAAGAATAAAACATTTCTTAGCTCCTCATGGAACTTTCTGCGAAATTGACCACATAGTTGCTCATAAAGCAAATATCAACAGATACAAAAATGAAATTAATCCCTTGTAATATATTGGACCATGTGGGCCTAAAGTTAGAATTCAAAAACACCAAAAATCAAAGAAAGCCTACCAACTCATACAAACTAAACATCACTCAGCTGAACCACCTCTGGGTCAAGGAAGAAATTAAGAAAGATATCAAAGACTTAATAGATTTAATGAAAATGATTCTACAATGTACCCAAACTTGTGGGACACAATGAAAGCATTCTTAAGATGAAAATTCATAGCACTAGATGCCTATATGAAAAACCTAGAGAAATCCTACACTAGAGAACTTATAACTCAGCTGAACTCCTTAGAACAATTAGAAATAAACTCACCTAGAAGGAGTAGATGCCAGGAAATAATCAAACTTTCTGGACAGGTACTATTTACCAAAATTAAATGAAGATCAGATTAATTTATTAAACTGGCCTATTATGCTTAAGGAAATTGAAGCTGTCATTAAAAACCTCCCCCAAAATAAAGGCCCTGGTCCAGATGGTTTCAGTGCCGAATTTTACCAGACATTCAAAGAATGTCTAGCATTACTCCTCAAACTATTTCACACAACAGAAACTCAAGGAATATTGCTAAATTCTTTGATGAGGCCACAATTACCCTAAAACCCAAGCCACTCATAAACACAACAAAGAAGGAGAACAACAGACCAATTTCTCTCATAATATTGATGCTAAAATTCTCAACCAAATTTATGGTGGAATACAACATTATATTAAAAATATCATCCTACATGACCAAGTACACTTCATCCCAGAAAGGCAGGGCTGGTTTAACATATAAAAAAATGCAAATGTTACCCATCATATAAAGAAACTAAAGGAACAAGACCATATGATCAAATTCTTAGATGCTAAAAAGCCTTTGACAAAGCCCTGGAGAGATCAGGAATACAGAGAGAATACCTAAATATAATAAATGCAATTTATATGAAAGCGACAGCTATCATCAAAAATAATGGAGAAAAACTCAAGGCAATCCCAGTAAAATCAGGAACTGGAAAAGGATGCCCTCTCTCCCCTTATTTATTCAATATAGTTCTTAAAGTTTTAGCTAAAGCAATAAGAGAGCAAAAGGAGTTTAAGGTATAGAAATTTTAAAAAAAAAGAAGTGAAACTATCTCTATTTGCAGATGATATGATTGTATACATAAGTGACTCACAAAATTCTTGCAAAAAACTACTAAGGCTGATAAACACCTTCAGCAGTATAGCAGGATACAAGATTAACTCATAGAAATCATTAGCCCTTGTATACACTAAAGATAGAAGAGCTGAAAAAGAAATAAGGGAAGCATTACATTTTTTAATAGCTTCAAATAGTATTAAATACCTTAGAGTAACTATAACCAAAGAAGTAACAGACCTACTTGACAAAAATTTTAAATCACTGAAGAAAGAAATTGAAGAGGATATCAGAAAATGGAAAGCTCTCCTATGTTCCTGGATTGCTAGGATCAACATAGTAAAAATGGCAATTCTACCAAAAGCAATCTACAGATTCATTGCACTGCCCATCAAAATCCCAACTCAATATTTTTTGGACCTTGAAAGAACAATATACAATTTCATTTGGAAAAGCAGGACAGCCAGGATTGCCAAAAGAATTTTACTCAACAAAAGAACCTCAGGAGGTATCACCATCCCTGGCTTCAAGTTATTCTACAGAGCTACAGTAATAAAATCAGCCTGGTATTGGTATAAAAATAGACTTGTGAATCAAAGGAATAGAATTGAGGATCCAGACACTAACCCCAAAACCCATGAACACCTTAATTTTGACAAAGAGACCCAAAATATTCATTGGAAAAAAGATAGCATATTTAACAAATGGTGTTGGCAAAGCTGGATGGTAGTGTGTAGAAAAATTCAAATACATCCAAGCTTTTCACACTGCACAAAATTCAAATCAAGTGGATCAAAGACCTCAATATAATCCCAGCCACTTTAACTTGACAGAAAAAAAAGTGGGAAATACACTTCTACAAATTGGCACAGGTGACCGCTTCCCAAATATACCACCAGTGGCACAGACACTAGAATCAACAATCAGTAAGTTTGATCTCCTGAAGCTAAGAATCTTCTGTAAAGCCAAGGACACTGTCAATGGGACAAAATGACAGCCTACAGAATGGGAAAAGATTTTCACCAACCCTACAAGTGATAGAGGACTGATCTCTAAGACTTATAAAGAATACAGGAATCTAGAGCCCAAATCCTTGAATAACCCAATCCAAAAATGGAGTTCAGATCTAACAAGGTAATTCTCAGCAGAAGAATTAGGAATGGATGAAAGGCACCTGAAAAAGTGCCCATCATCTTTAGCCATCAGAGAAATGCAAATCACAACAACTTTGAGATACCACCTGACACCTGTTAGATTGGCTAAGATAAAAGACACAAAGGACAGCCTATCCTGGAGAGGGTGTGAAGCAGGGGGAACACTCCTCCATTGTTGTTGGGAGTTTACACATTCTAAAATCCATTTTAGAATGCAGTATGGCCGTTTCTCTGAAATTTGAGAATCATTGTCCCCAAGGATCCAACAATACCACTTTTGAGTGTATAACCCAAAGATGCACAGTCACACTCCAAATGCATCAGCTCAACTATGTTCATAGCAGCATTATTTGTAATAGCAAGAACTTGGAAACAAACTGGATGTCCCTCTACTGAAGAATGGATTAACAAACTGTGGTACATCTAAACAATGGAGCTCTTCTCAGCAGTAAGAAAAAAATGATATCCTAAAATTTGCCAGCAAATGGATGGATTTGGAGACTATCCTCCTGAGTGAGGTATCACAAACCCAGGAATATAAGCAGAGGACGTACTAACTCATTAGTGGACTCTAAACAAACAAAGAAGAAAAAAGCAAAGCATGCCCAAGCTTCAATCCACAACCACTGAACAGCTTGGGATTAAAAACACCTTGGCCTGACTTCTTGGATCCCACTCCAACTAGAGGAACACCTGACTCAGTCTTGAGGTTCAGGGGAGAAATCTGTATCTGCCAGAAGTGGATGTTGAAATAAGCTATGTTGGCACAGTGGTACCTTGGGTCTGCCTGCTGCCTGCCTGGGGTGGGAGGGCGGTAAGAGGGACATGGGAGTTGTGGAGAAGAGAGAATGACATGATGTAGTGGGAAGGAAAAAGGACCTTGAATAAGAATGTACAAGGATAGAAAGTTAGAATTCTTTGTTTATAATAATAAAATAAAAATAAAGAAAACTGGTCAAAATAAATATAAAGAAAATTCAAATTAAGACATGTTGAAATGATTAATCACTACAGTTAGAATAACAGTTGCTAAAATAGACCTAACACAAAATATAAAAAACAAATATGTAGATTTACATACTTGGTCTATTTTTTTATACTAGCAAAGCTATAAAAAGCATTAGATAGTTTCCTCAAAACCTATGTTGAAAAGTATTACATATTTGAGCTGTCGTACTACTGAGTGTGTATCTAAATCAAGAATATGTATCCAAAAATAAAAAATTAACATTTCAGACAAATTTCTTTACTCCTATTATTATTATCGTACTCCTATCCACTATAAACAATAAAGATATAGTGTTTATCTACGTGTACACCAAAAGATGACTTGGTAAAGAAATTGTAATTTATTTATGAAGGGAAGTGTTTTTACATCATAAAAAGCATGAATTTTATTATTTGAAAGTAAAATTACAGTTTTTTATCTGTCTCTATGGACATGAGTTTAAAATTAACATTTACATAAATACATGTTCAGTCTCCTTAAATACTGATAACAGCCCCAGCATACTACATTTAGAGTGCAGTAAAAAATATATAGCTTTCTTTAGCAATCATTAAATGGACTTTGTTCATAAGGGGACTGCTAATAAAATATTGCATTATTCAATTTTATGGGCTTGACCAGATAAATACAGGATCTTATTATTAAGATCTTTAATATCTTGAAAGTATATTATTAATCAACAATGTATTTAAAATATTTGAGTTGTATTTAATAATAATAACGAAATGGTTAATGAAAATATTTCAACATACATCAATTAATTTCATTAAAAGAAATACTCTAAAAAACAACTTTGTAAAGTCACTATATTATTTCATCATTTATTCTTCAAAATTTTCCTAATTAATTTCTTCACTGAGTTTTTTTCTGTAATGTAATTCACAAATAAAATATTTTCAGAGCAAGAATATAACTAGTTTCTGTTATTGATAATATCTGAAACTCACTTCAGTAAATAATAGTTTTGATCTTTGAATTAAAACAAGAGTTTTAACAAGTAAAGAATTTTGTGGTAGAAATCTTTGACTAGGTGCTAAAATATCATGTGCAAATCAAAGCCAGAAATGTGAAAATTTAGTTCACTGTCATTTTGACCTATTATGGGTATTTCATTAACATTAAATTAAATATTGTAATACTAACAGAATAATTAAAAAAAAAAACAAAATCCTGTGTGACCAGCCTAAATATTTCATGCAGCAACATATTAGGGAAAGAAAGAATCTTTGAATCTTCAGTCATTGTTCTCATTGTCACTAGACAGTCATGCATGTATGGTGTGTGTGTGTGTGTGTGTGTTTAGTGATAAAAATCCACAAATACTTATTCTCTCCACAAATACTTATTCTCAGCATGTGTACAGTTAGAAATCTTTTTATTAACTGTTGTTCACTGCAAACACATTTCTCTGAAAAAGGCTAAGAGCTCTGCCATTCAATAGCTGTAAAGACAAACATGTAGGTCTTATTTTAGTTTCTTTTCTATGTAAAAAAAAATTAAACTGTGGAAATGTTAATTTTTCCATTATGAACTTTGACATTCCTGCTATGGATTTTAGAATTTTATTCTGGTTTGCAGGAAAGCATAAATCTATCTTGTAGATTATGGATAAAAATCTAAAAATGTAGTTATCTCTTTAAATATTATTCTGTAATTGTTACAGGCAACATATTTTCTCTGGTAGTATAGTTTTGGAACTAACACAATTCAGCATTAGGTAAAACCCTTGATTATTTATTTTTCTCAACAACCTGTATATTATTTATTGGTATTATGAAAGCTAGCCAGCTAGAAAGAAGTTTAGTTAGTTCCAGTTTGATTTTTCTATGTTCTACAGTTAAATACATTATACCTTTAGCAATGAGGTTTTTCTTGTAAGTAAATTAGAAAAAAACCATGAGGCTTTGGAGTTTTGGGGTCCCCTGAAGGAATACCTGACTAAGAACTCTTAAGGAGCACTTTATATTTAGTCAAAAGATTTTTATTTAATAAATTATGTCTTCTGAAAGCAACTTTATCCACCCAAGTATGTGGTTCAAGTATAGCCAAATAACTCTCTACATACTATGTTTTACTGAGGAGGTTTCTAACTGAATTTATTTCAGCTTTTATTTTATTTTGTTTCTATAAATATTTGTTTGGGGGGCTGGAGAGATGGCTCAGTGGTTAAGAGCACCGTCTGCTCTTCCAGAGGACCCGAGTTTGATTCCCAGCACCCACATGGCAGCTAACAACTGTCTGTAGTTCCAGTTCCAGGCAACCAGGCAAACACCAAGGCAAATAAATAAATAAATAAATTTAAAAAAAAAAAATATTTGTTTGGTTTCTTACTCATATTTTTACTCTATCTCTTTATTCAACACTTTTTATATCATTTATTGACTTTCTTGTGGCGGGACATCAGAATCTACACAGGTGGACTGATAGTAGCAGAGTGCTGGGACGGAGAGGGGCATGGTCAATGAGAAAGAGCTTCGGATATAGAGCACCCAGGGAGAGGATGGGAGACAGGAAGCCGGCGTTCTCTCGGACAGGGCCTGGACCTCTCATGTGGGTTACGGACTGGTGGCATGGTTTCCGGGCTGGTGATGCCACTATTAAAAACAATTTCTCCTACCAGCACTCTACAAGGCATCCAGAAGGAAGATGGGGCCCCCACCAATTAAAAAAAATAACACTGAGACAGAGAAAGAAGGAACCTGCTGTATGTCACTCAGTGATCACTTTTGAAGTATAGACCAATCAGGACAGTTGTAAAATAGTTTCATATCATATCTTTAACAAATATTGATGATGGACTTACTCAGAATGGTTATATATGTTTATGGAATGGTTATATATGTTTATAACTACTTAATTAGGACTTAATCATTGTTTTAGTTTTACAGGACCCCACTGAGATACTGTCGCCCACAGGCCAGCATGAAGCAACTTAATGAGAGAACTAAATCCCTTTCCCGATGAGTTGGTCATTCAAGGGAGGGTCATGGTCAATTATCATTTTGATATGATCATTATAAGTTAATCTTGGATAGAGGATAGAATGATATTATAGATGATGTAGGAAAATAAAAGAGATGGAGAGAAAGAAAAGGGAACAGATAGGAAATCTTTATACTGGCAAACAACTATTAACCAAGGGATGAATGAAAAATGAATCGCCATGGTACAAATGTTTGTATATTGATATAAATGGGAAAGTAGTCTATATGTTTGATTGAGATAATATGTATATTGATACAAAGTTGAACATGGTATGAATGTTTTTATATTGATACAAATGGAAAATTAATCTGTATGTCTGATTGGGATAATATATATTGATGCAAAGTTGAATGTATAATTGCCTTATTTTGCACGTGTCTACCTCTGTCTAAAATATTTTGCACATTGATGTGTATTAAATGCATTGTCATTTCCATAATGCAATTTCTACCTCTAATTATTTATGATAGTCATAACATTTGTTGTAATAACATACAAGTTGTTTTATATAACTCTGTTTGGATATATTTTTATATATAATGATATATAGTTAGGATATTGTTGTCATTTGATACAAACTGTGTATTTTGGTCAATATTCATAAGATTGTTATACTTGATATTATTATGGAGGAGCTGTACACTCATTTTGGAATGCCTATTTTTACAATGTTAGCCTCACTTTCTTGGTTGATTGGGATTGCAGATTATGGTTACTCAGATTTATCACCTAAAAGTCAGAATACTCAGGCTTTTCGGAAACATGTTAGAATACACCCAATAGATAGGTGTCTTCAACCACTTCATGGACCGAGAGAATATGGCATTCAAAATTTTGTTATCTAGAATTTGGCCTTCAGAGACATGACAGCTCCTGGCATCACTGTTCCTTTCTCAAGGTGGTGTTAAGCATCACAGACATCTTGCAAAGAGACTGTCTTGTTTGGTGAACAATGGCAAAGGATGGCACTTGCCCCTACTGCTGTCAGCGTGCTCTCTGTCTGATATGGACGAGCAGGATGAAGGATAGAGACTGCCAAAGCCTGCCTAGACAGGATAAGACAGTCCTACCAAAAAATATCCTGCTTCTACAGAGACTTGTCAGACATCATAGGCCAGTAGCCACAAGGATGGATGCTCCCGTTGTATAGAGAAATGGTGGATGATTGTCCAGGCAGTTAACTGTCGTTGTCTTCTCCTAAATTTTGGAAGTTACTTCATCATGCTTCCAACTTGAGGTATATATTTTCCTTCTCAGGTCTTGACGGTGTTGAAGACTGGATAGTTGAGGTTGTTATTACTTCTTATCTCAGCAAAGATACTCAGGTATTAGAACTTTATTGTTCAAGATAAGCAGCTTTGAAGCAATCCCTATGTATCTCCTCGTATCAACATTCTAGATATTAAATTGCACCTTGTATTTGTTATCTGCTAGCGGTAGTTTAACCTCACTTATGTTAGTACTTTCTCTTCCCCAGACACCACCTTCTGATGATCCCTATAGTATATAGCTCATACTTAGATTAGAACCTTCTTATTTAGACAAAAGGGGGAGATGTAGCAGGAAATCAGAATCTATACAGGTGGACTGATAGTAGCGGAGTGCTGGGACGGAGAGGGGCAGGGTCAACGAGAAAGAGCTTCGGAAATAGAGCACCCAGGGAGAGGAAGGGAGACAGGAAGCAGGTGTTCTCTTGCACAGGGCCGAGACCTCTTGTGCAGGTTCCGGACTGGTGGCATGGGTTTCAGATGTGTGGCATGTGTGACAGGAGCTTACATTTGGGAACGCTCCGGTGCACTACAACCTTACCCCTTCACCTCTTCTTAAAACCTTCTCCATTTTGTAAGGGATTCTCACAAAATAAACATCATTTAAAACTTATCTCACGGTAGGTCATTACCACGATACTTTCTTATTTATTTAGAATTTTTTCCTTTGGGAACTTAGTTAGCAAGCAATTAATTCATGATTTCTTTGTTTAGAATTTCCTATATTCAATATTTATCAGAAGTAGCTATGGGTCTAAAAATTTGTAGATGAGATCTGTCATCAGGGTTCTATGTTATTTAGGGTGTTTAATGGAGAACTCTCTTGAAATGATTAAATTGATAGAATAAGACTTCTTTTCTTTTTTTATTATCATTCTTTGAGAATTTCACATCATGAATTCAAATCCCATTAATCTCCCACCCTCTCCACATTCCTTCCTCTCCTGTGTGATGTCCACACAAGAAAAACCATAAAAGAAATGATAAAAAAAGACAAAAATAAAAAGTGAATAACATAAGATATAGTAAGAGTAAAAAAAATATTAATACAAATTAAAAAACAAATAAAACAAAAGTTACTCCCTTCTTTCATTTTTGGCACTTTTTCATCACTTCTTAATTCATCATATTCATATTGGGAGTTCCTATGTATCATGCACTATTCCCTTCTGTTCAAACAGCTTTACTTGCAAATGTACATTTTGTAATATTTTCTTGGTCAGGAACAAGGTCTCTGGCTTCAGATACACCATCAGTCCTGGGCCCTCATGGAAACTTTTTGAATATTCTGCTCTTACACTGAGTCATTGAGAACATGTGCTAAAGTTGCACAAGACTATGCCCTTAACACACTCCGGTAAGTCAAATATGTGGTATATGTTTGAAAGTGCTAGCTATAAGCCCTGGACATGTTCTTAGGTGCATGATGATTTAGTCAGTTGGGGACGGTGAAAACACTGCACTTTGGTGAGGAATGGGGCCAGGGTCCAGCTCTCTCATGCCTATGGTGATGGGAGGTGCAAAATAGAGAAGAATTTTATTGCAAATAAGTAGAAAATATTATCAATAAATTCAATGAAAAATATTTTAAAGAGAGGAAAATAGTTACCCAATCTGATACAGTAGACACACAGAATACCAAATGTACAGGAGGAGAGAAATTTTTTTTATCATCATTTTGCAGTTATACCCTGAAATATGCAAACAAAAAGAGAACACTATAAACTACAAAAGGGAGCATCCAAGTCATATATAGAGACTTCCCCAACAAAAGAACAGCTGATTTTCCAAAGAAGACATTTGATGAATATGTCTTCATGTGGTTTGGTGTTGCTGAGTCCTAACAGTTTCCTGAAGTAAGGGTTCAGAAGATGTGACATTAATGACTCAGACTCTAAAATTTAGTTGAAAAGCAAAGGACTAACTTGTTTGTTTAAGAATTGTAAAAAGATATACCCTTCTTTCAGCACCCAGGCTGTCTCACAATCTGGTGATATTGTATGGCTGTACCTCATTGGCTGGGCATGATCAGTAGATCTGATAGCATGTGTTGCGAAACAGATTTAAAGCAATCTGGAGCTCTAACAGTGCCTGTTGCTAGGCAGATTCTGAATAATTAGGAATGTTGTTCAGTAACTGTTGCTAGGTTCTCAGGCAAATTCCAGGTTGAATCCTAAGGAAGTCCATTATGTGCATATCTTGACAACTGATTTTAGCCAATTTCCTTGGCTGATATAAATGTATGAAGGCCACATGGGCCTTGAATTATAAAGGTTTCTTGCCTCTGTCTGCTGAGTGCTAGGGAGACAACATTTTATAGTATATTGTATTATTTAAACATTTTTAAAAATTGGATGTAATGTAAACACAGAAATGATAATGAAGTATGTACATGTTAATCATCCATATTTACTTATTCCACATTATGATTTTATTCTAAGATTATTTTGTTCTTTATTATACTATCATTTCATTAAGTTACCAACATGTAAAACAATAACTTTAATAATTTTATTGTATTTTATGTAAATTGCTATTTTTCCTGCCTGTGAAATACGTGTGTGTTTGACATCCTTGAAAGGCAGGAGGGGAATTCTGATTTTGTGAGAATTAAGTTACAGAGATTTGTGAGATACCATGTAAGTGCTATGAATTAATCTTTTGAAAGAATCACAATTACTCTCAATAACTGAGCCATCTCTCCAGCTACAAATTCTTCATTTTTAATGCATAGTAATTTATTTCATATGTATTCATCAACAAATGAACCACAGTCATTTTAAATTCCATATTTGATACTTTCAAATCTATAATTTTTTATTCATTTAAATTTTAAAGACTATTGATTATGATTGTTGTGTATGTTTTAAACACCTTTAGTTTTGGTAATCAATACTGAGAGTTAACAATAAAAATTAAAATTATAATTGATAAGGTATTATTATTCAGACATAATTGCCAAGGTAATGATTTAAGTTATTTATTATGAATACCAGAGATAATTATTTTAAAAGTAAAAGTGGAAATGAGTTGTAATTTTACATGAAAACTATATTAATTCCTTTTTTTGTAGAATTGTTCAAGCACTGAGAACACTTTACATAAATTTTTTTCTTTTTTCATTGATTGATTAATTTGGTGTATCATAAGCCTTGAGGTTGTTATTAATCTGTTTTTAAGAAAATAGCAGAGGATTATGAGTATTTGTTTAAATAATTTCTATATTTTCACTAATTTTATTACTTTATATAAAGTATCTTTCAATGGAACATCATATTTAGGCTATTGCTTATTGAAACCAATTTGATTTTTTTTTACTTATAGTGCTTCAGAAATGATCTAGTGAAGCTAAATAGACTATTTTTCTAATTAATTGTGGCAAAAGTTATTATCTATTTGTCATTTATTATTTTTCTCAAATTCAAAGAGACAAAAATTAATTTATTATCAAAATTAAGATATTGATAAGATACAAAAATAATATAAATTGAATACAAAATATGTATATAACAATTTTTTGAGTTTTCATAAAGTACACACAGGTACACACACACACTAGTAAAGGTTAAATCTCAAAGTGAGAAAAACTAATTTTAAAAAATTGAAGCTTACTTTGGAAAAAGGTAAATACACTGTTCTGATTCTGTATGTGTGCTAATGTTTCCATCTACACTGTTCAGATTGTATGTGTTTGCTAATGCTGGATATCTGCATATTAATTTATTGAGTACAAAGAGATGCCCTTATTTTCAACCAAATACATTTTTGATATTGTAGTGAAATTAATAAAATGACTAAGAATGAAGATTTAGAGAATATAATTTTTAATATTACTGGCTTATGATGCAGAAAACTGATATCATATATGTATTAGTTAAAAATTGTGGATTCATGCCTTACACTGGTAAAATCACTCAAATTATGGCTAGACTATGAATATTTTAAACAAAGTGACAAAATCATTAACCAAATTCTCATAGGATTATATAAAGAAGAAGTGGCTTGGTAATAAAATATTGTTTCTCAAAATTATCATAATGGGCTCTTCAATTTCTTCAGTTAAAAAGCTTTAGCAGAAGATAAAAGACAATGTGAATTGAAGATTATTTTATTGTCCTTACTAAGAAACTTGTCTTGAAGCACTTACTTTGTAAGTACACATAATATCTCTTTGATTTTAGGTACATCATATAATTTCTCAGAGCCCCTATTTGAAAAGCCAATTATACTATGCCTCCAGATTTGTTGCATGAATTAAATGAGACATTTTATATTAAGTATGTTATATTCTATAAGTAAATGAAAATATTTTATTTAAATGAAATTAGTTGACTAATTGAAAAAAATACTCAATTTGTGGGATTTTTGTGAATCTTAGAAACCAATTACATTAGAAATATTTTAATTTAAATGATTTTTGGCCTAGTTCAATTGTAATTGACACCATATGCTCATAGGAGTTGCATTATTTGAAAGTGTGGCTTTGTAAAAGTATGTGTGTCTTTGTTGGAAGAAGTGTGACATTTATGGGGGTCAGTTTTGAAGTATTTTTTGCTCAAGCTTTGTTCAGTGTGACAGTCTGGTACTACCTCTAGCCTTCTGATCAAGATGTAGCTAGCAGCATGTCAGTCTGCATGCTGCCATGCTCCAAATCATGATGATATGAAATGACTGAACTGCTGAAAATGTAAGTAAACCACCATATTTAAATGTTTTTCTTTGTAAAAGTTGTTGTTACTATTGTTTTTCTTCAAGGTAATAGAAATTCTAGGTAAAACAATTCTGTTATATTTATGAATACCTTTTCAGTGAAAATTTCTTTACCTGTTTTCAGACACACACACACATACACACACACACACACACACACACACATACACGCATGCACATACACAGCTAATAAAATTTGCTTGTACTTAAATATATGCCCAATAATTTGGTTTTTATACTCTGGCTTTCTACTTTAGCAAGACTTCACTTTTTTTCTGAAACTAAATAATAATGGATATATTATATGTAAACAATATGTCTTTCAGAATACAACATTCTATATAATGAATTTGAAGTATTAGTATGCTTGGAATCTAATTACCCATTTTTTTTCACTCCTTCCATCAAGCTGCTAGGATTCCTGAAGGATCTTACAACTTTGTGGGTTGGTACCTCTATAATTATCTTCAAACTCAGCTAATTATTTTACTGCTCCATTTCCCACAGTGACTATTATATTCATTTCCCTCAAGTTCATAAGATAATCCTTTCAATCATCAGATACCAGGCTTTCTGCCTTAGTAGAAAATAGAAGCAATCAAAGAATTCCTTTAATTTTATCTCTCCTTATCTTCAATATTTTTTTTACCTACTTCCCATGTTAACTATTTCCCTTCAGTTTCACCCAATTACCTTAATTTTTCCCATATAGTTAATTCTTCAACAGTGACTTCAACATTTTACTTTTTTTTTTTTCGTTTAGTAGCTATGCCTTTGGTGATTGAAATAAACACTTGCATACTCATAAGGTAAACATGGAAAACATTTTTAGTGTTAGTGCATAGAAATCACAACTTTTTTTCTTTACTTTTTTAATAGAATAAAGTCCCATTTTGTATCCATGTATCATCTTGTTATTCTTTATAGTAAAGTGATTTGTTTTCACATTATAATTATAAATATATAATAATATATATTTACACACACACACACATATATATATATACACATATATATATATAATGTCTTGCTCTTATGGTTACTATCTTCTGTGGAAAATTTTTTGTGGTACAATAATCTGCATTTAGAATAATGAACTTTTTTTTCATCAAATGATGTTTGCAGAGAAAAAATTCTCCTATATTTCTCATTATCAATTAAAAAACTAATTTTTCTTGTCCCCTTCCTAGGAAGACTGTGGATTTTAAGGAGTGCTACTATTATGGATTTTTTTTTCTCACTTTCCGTAGGACATGAGAGATGTTGATTCACCATTTGTATGCTTTTCTGTCTCTGTCTCTCTCTCTCTCTCTCCAATTTGAGACAGAGTTTTTTTGTGTGACCTTCCCAACTGTCCTGAAAATAGCTCTGTAGACTAGAGTGGCCTTAAACTCACAGAGTTGCAATGCTTTCTGCCTCCTGAGTGCTAGGTTATAGGGGAGGTGCCCTCACTTCCCAGAGCTCCTGTTTTCTTAAAACTATTTCTTAAACATTCAAACCTGTTTTTCTTCTTAGATCAGTGTTTCTCTAGCATCAAAAAAGCTTGTTAATGCATTTGCAAGTCCTACTTCAAACTATTGCTATAAATCTTCTTTCAACAAGTGCATATTAAATAAGCATTATACATACTTCAACTTCTCCAATTGTTTATTTATACACTAAATGTATATATGCTTATGGTTGTTTGCTTGCTTTACAACCAGCCAGCAGTATCCCCTCCTATTCTACTCCTTTGCCTTACCTCTCTTTGTTCCACTCCTCATTTATTTTTTAAAAAGGGCATATTTCTCTATGCTTTAACTGACTAGGTAAACAACTGTATAGATAACTGTATAAGATTTTCTTACAGGCCTGGAACTCTATGTAGAATGGGCTGACCAATAACTCAGAGATCAATTGGCCTCCACCTCCTCATGCTGGCATTAAAAGTATTTACCACCACCTGCTTCCATAGCCATCTTAACTAATTTTGTTTATTGTTATAATTTTTTGTAAGCATGGCTTCTACACTTGTGGGAGGCTATAGCCATGATTGGCTAAAGACAGAATAATTGTTCTTGACAAAAATCTAGATGACAATCTAAGAAAAGCTGCTTTGTAATATGGGACTAAATGAGGAAAAGCTGGACATGACTGTGCACACCCACAAAACAGCACTTGGAAGGTAGAGGTAAAAGATTAGGAGTTCAAAGTTTGCCTAGGCATCCTAGTGAAGATTAGGCCAGCGTTTTCTATACACATAAAAACTTGTCTCAAAGTGGGATGGGTGAGGGTGGTGTGGATTTTAACTGTCAAATGTCCATCCTTTGCTTATGTTGTATACTAAACCAAAACTTCCTCTGCATTTGAAAGACAAACTGCAACTAGATAACATGACAGTTGAGGATAGTTAGAAGTAGAGCTCATTATGTTTATCCACAGTAGAATAGTTCCCAAAGATGATTTAACCATTGAACACCAAGCAAGAAGTACCAATAGAACAAGTAAGAAAACATTTAAATGTTGTATTTTTAAGGTATATGAGAAAAATAGTTACACAAGTTATTGTTATTGGAAATTAACACATTTTACTAAGTAGTTGATTATGTAATAAAGATTAACATTAAACTAAAAGTTGGCATTAGAAAATATTTATTACTCACTGCTGATGATTAAATAACCAACCTGTAATAGCATTAAGGCTGGTAGGTAAGTGCTTAAGATAGTTTCAGATTGCATTAGGGTGTCAGGTGATCTTTTGTATCAAAGATCACTATAAAATACATGAGTGCTTTGTTAGAAGCCAATTGAATTGTATGCTGAAAATATTTGCATGTTAGGGTTCTTATATATATCATTTTTATTTTAGTAGATTATATTAGTAGATTATAGGGTAATTCAGGATTTGTGTCTGTTTGTGTTATGTCATGAAACATGAGAGTTTCATGGCTGCAGTTGTGAAATGGTGCTATAGTGAGTTCCCTTTCCTTTTCCTCGGAATAGTGTAGTAAGTTTATTTTTTCTCTTTTTATTTATAAATTTTCTCAACAGTGCAGCACATAGCACCACACAGAACTGCAGAGCAGTTGTCACAGACAAGGTAAATACTGGGTTTAAATGAAGACTCAGAAGTGACTCTGCTTGAATGTTAAATAACAAAGCTTTAAAATAACAAAGATACCCAGGAGAATCCCTGGAGAGTAATAAGTAATTGTTTAAAAATTGGCTTCCTGAGTGGCCCACTACTGCCATCTAAAACTCTTATCACTAAGTTTATTACTATTATCGTTTTTATTCTATCTGGTAAAGCAGAACCAGCAAGCTGCAGGCTTTCTTTCAGCCTTGCTCTTCCCAGATTTGGAAAGTATTTCATCATTGGCCTGGGTTTATAATATACAGAAGGAAGCCTTGGTGAATGTATACATTTTCTTTGGTTTTGTTTCTTTAAACTGCAAAACAAGTATTTAGTAGTAGCAGCTATTTACATTTTTTTTGTAAAACATGTTTCTTGTTTAAGTTTCCATGTGAATGTTTGTAGATAATGACCTTACCTGTAAAAATATATATATAAATTATTTAGCTGCATTTAGTTTTTTTCTTGATTTATTTTGTTTATCAAGAAAAACAGTAAAATGAATTTAAAATGCTGAAAAGTTAACATTAACCATAAAGAAGATAAAAATCATAAGCATGACGTATCAAGGGTGATAATGCAAATAAGTATGTTACAAATATATTTACTTTGTGTTCAGCTTTCCCTCTGAATTTTTTTTTTTTTTTTGCCTTCCCTGTATATCCCCATTCAAGGTCCCTTCCCCCTCCCAACACATCAGGTCATTTTTCTTCTCCACAACTCCCCATCCCCACACTGGGCAGGGAACAAACAGTACTATGCTCCCACTGACACAATAATGCTTAGATCAGTCTCCACTCCTGCCAAAACCAGTTTTGTCCCCCCTCCCTCAAGAGTGAGTTCCTATAGTTGTAGTGGGATCTGAAGGGTCAGTCGAGGGTGTTTTTGATCCCAAACTGTTCAGTGGTTGTGGATTGCAGCTTGGGCATGCTTGGTTTTTTTTTCTTGTTTGGTTGTTTAGAGACCACTAATGAGTGAGTACATCCCCTGCTTATCTTTCTGAGTTTGTGATACCTAGCTCAGGAGGATATTCTCCAAATCCATTCATTTGCCTGCGAAATTTAGGATATCGTTTTTTCTTACTGCTGAGTAGTATTCCATTGTGTAGATGTACCACAGTTTGTTAATCCATTCTTCAGTTGAAGGACATCTAGGTTGTTTCCAGGTTCTTGCTATTACAAATAATGCTGCTATGAACATAGTTGAGCTAATACCTTTGGAGTGTGAATGTGCCTCTTTAGGGTATACACACAGAAGTGGTATTGCTGGGTCCTTGGGGAGATTGACACTCAATTTTCTGAGAAACTGCCATATTGCATTCCAAAGTGGCTGAACAAGCTTACACTCCCACCAACAATGGAGGAGTGTTCCCCTTGCTCTGCATCCTCTCCAACATAGGCTGTCATCTGTGTCTTTTATCTTAGTCAATCTAATAGCTGTTAGGTGGTATCCCAAAGTTGTTTTGATTTGCATTTCTCTGATGGCTACAGATGATGAACACTTTTTCAGGTGCCTTTCAGCCACTCGTAGTTCCTCTGCTGAGAATTACCTTTTTAGATGTGAACCCCATTTTTTGATTGGGTTATTCAGGATTTTGGGCTCTAGATTCTTGAGCTCTTTATATATCTTAGAGATCAGTTCTCTATCACTTGTAGGGTTGGTGAAAAACTTTTCCCATTCTGTAGGCTGTCATTTTGTCCTATTGACCCTGCCCTTGGCTTTGCAGAAGCTTCCTAGCTTCAGGAGATCCCACCTATTGATCATTAGTCTTGGAGTTGTACCACTGGTGTTATATTTAGGATGTGGTCGCCTGTGCCAATTTGTAGAAGTGCATTTCCCACTTTCTTTTCTATCAAGTTCAAAGTGGCTGCGTTTAAGTTGAGGTCTTTGATCCACTTGGATTTGAGCTACACACTTCCAACCAGCTGTGCCAATATCATTTGTTAAATATACTATCTTTTTTCCATTGAATTTTTGGGCCTCTTTGTCAAAGATCAGGTGTTCATAGGTTTTTGGGTT
>PVIH01022337.1:0-27447 GCA_004025045.1 Sigmodon hispidus | reverse complement strand
GGATGGAAAAAAAAATTCAGAGGGAAAGATGAACACAAAGAAAATATAGGTGTAGCAATCTTATTTGTATGTCTACCCTTGATAAGCCATGCTTATCATTCTTATCCTCTATATAGTTATTGTTAACTCTTCCACATTTTAAATTCTTTTTACTGTGTTTTTTTTTTAATAAATACAAAATAAAGGAAAAAAAAAAAACTTAATAACCAAGAAGTCCATTTGAGTAGGACAATATTGTGTAACAATTTCCTCAGAGTTGAAATTTTCATCCTGAAGGAAGGCCCTTTAAGGCCTAGGGAGCTCTAAGTGGAAATCTTTCCTCTGGGAAGCAGAGTGGCAGGCTCATGGGACTCAAAGAGTAAACAAGCCAAATATCTCAGAAAGTCAAAAATTGCAAGTTCTTGGGGCTCCTCCTAAGGTTATAAAAATAGTAAACAGTTGCTGGAGAGGAGATCTGATCTGTCTGCTGCCTCCAAGTCATGTAGAACACTCTAGAGATGTAGCTTTTGTGAGCCAGTGCTTGGTGATGCAGTTGCCTTGAATTGCCTCTGCTTCTGTAAATAACCTTTTTACCCATATTAATTTCAGCAACACAAATAAATGTATTGGTTAGTCAATTTGGACATCACTGTAAATATTACTTGTATCTGGCATTTGCTCTGAGGTTGATAGACGTTTGTGCCATGCCTCCTCATGTAATGTCCATACAACATACCTGATGCTTGAACAGGAATCAAAAGATATGAAGATGGGTAGGGGATGAATGGTCCCTCTTAATGAGTGCTGAGACATGGCACTGAAGCTGATCTATGGAAGGGCAGAGAAGCCACAAGAGAAATCCTAGAATAGTACTTTCCCTCATGGGGTATGGGATAATGTATTATCTTTATCTGTGACAGTTTCACAGGTCTTGTTTTGGGTGACAAGACACACAACCAAGTCTGAGTCTTTTATGTAGAAGGAAAACTTGGGTGCGGGGTCCTCAGGAAGAATTCCAGTGGAGCTTTCTTATTTTTCGTGATATGCAATGTCATGCCTGTTTGAAATCAAGCTTGATGAGTGGAGTCTCCTGTGCCAAGAGGTACCAAGAAAACAACTGAAGATAGAGATCAAATATCACAGTTCCCAAGGGTAACAAATAAGGGACAAGAGTGTTAGCAAGACATTTGTGAGGCTGCCTGGCTCATGCTATGTGTACTGACAAATGCATTTGAAACCAATAGAGCAGCCCAGAGGGAGTGTGTTCATGGTAAGTGAGGATCAGAAAGGGAAAAGGAGACACACTTAGCACTTCCACATTAGTCTATGATATGGGGAGGAAACTGGATACAAGGGAAGTTGAGGTGGAAGTACTGGTTTTTAATTTCTCAAAGTTTGCAGGATATAAAGAAAAGAGAGCACAAGTTACATGTGTGCTAAGAGCCCTTCCTGGGATCAAAACACCCTGAACCCAGGGGAAGAGTTGGGTGGTCAAGGGAAAAAAATGAGATGAGGAAACTGAAAGGGAGAGCCAGTGATAAGAAAAGTTTTGTGTGCTGTTCAGTCCACCAGGCCAGATAGAACCATGCTCACGATTGCAAAGGAAGAGATCCCGGACACAGGGTGGGGCTTTTGCTGTTTTGTTGAGCCCTATGGTGGAACATGATTTTTACAAAGTAGGGGAGGCTTAAGTGGATTCTAGAGCTGAGTCTACATTAATTCATGGCAAACCCCCAAAAGACCAGGGACAGTGTCAATGGTGAGTGAATAAAAGCCAGCAGAAACTATCTGGATGTGGAGATTGTTTGCCTATCTTGGGGCTCTCTTCACAGCCACATGCCCCCGATGGAGACACAGTGGGAATGACTACAGCTGCATTTCAGACCAAGAGTCTACCGGATTGCAGGTACAGAACACAGTCAGGAAGTGGGGACTAGCACTTCCTTACGGACCTCAGTTAAACATCTTAAGTCAGTCTACCAAAATAATTGGTTTGGGGAAATACATGTGGCCCACAGAACTATGCAAGGATAAAGAACCTAGATAAGTGATTAGATCTTTTGGAAAAGTATCATTTTTTCCTTTCATATTTCCTTAGATAATGGATTTTAAAATCAGTTTTTATTTTACTTGACTTGTACTGATCAACAGTGGACCTCCTGAATACTCTTCCACAGCTCTATCTGTCATAGGATGCCTGGGATCTTGCTTTGCCATCCAGTATACCTCTGTAAAAATGGTCTCATTATATAGTTAGTATAATGCTAACTTCCAAGTGTTTCATAGGTTTAGAAAAGTCAGAAGACATATAGATGTGCCTGAAGGAAGCAAGAGGAGAAAACAAGGCACAGGGTGCAAGGGAGCATTATGGTTCGGTAGCATGGGAATTATTGGACAATATTCCAATGATGGTAAATATAAAAGGTCAACAGGCATTCTTGGAGCTCCTGGGATTATGGTGGACTTTTATACCACATCTTGCCTAAGTTGCCTGCCCTCTGTATGGCTTTCTGTAAAGGAGTCCATGCAGAATGAGACAAAAAGGCACAAGACATAGGCTACATGTTCGCAGCAATATGGCATGGCATGTGCAAACTATGTAATTAATGCTGCTATACAAGCTGTCTTGGGGGTAGTGACCTTTTAAGACATGGAACCTCCTCAAATAATTGAACCAATAGCTAAATCAAATAAAATTTTCTGTTTGAAAGGACAGTGTCTACTCTAGTAGATGTCTGAAACAGAGGAGGTTTGAATACAAACACCACAGAAGAATGGCTAGTTGTAGCCTTATAAATGAAAACAGATACCATGTAGCAGGAGAAAGAAAAGAAAAGCTGCCAGTGAGCCTAGTCTTGGCCTGGGATGATCTGTACTGGCTGGCCATATCCAGAGGCCTCTTTTTATGAGTGACCCAACTGGAAAAACAGAACTAGCAAGTTCTGCATTAGCCATGGGTGGAGACAAATGTGCAGGGAAACATATGAGTTCAACAAAAATCAGGACCTCTGGTAATTTTCCATTTGTCATCCCAAAGTTCACTACATCCTCTCTGAACTCAGAGTACAGGCCATCTGTTCTTCAGTGCCATTAGAGGCTACTCACTAGGTTCATGCCAAGCCTGGTCACGTGGGAACCAAATGTAATGAAGAGAAGTTAAAGCTACAGGCACTGTGGTAAAATACTCTAATATTTTAGATTTTGACCAGCAATATGAGGCCTGTTTCTGATTGGAGCCTCTGCACATGGATGATAGAATTAGATACATATATCACTTGATTAGCCCCACCAGAAACTTGCAACTAGATTACATAGGGACTATGCTTACAAAGGAGAGATTCAAATATATTCTAAGTGGACATGGCCACAGGCCTCATACAGGAATTTTCATGTAAATGAGTAACAGATAAAGCCACCTTCAGAGGTTACACTTATGTCAGTGTTTCCTATGGCCACACAAAGAAATGACAGTGGTGGCAGTAGCTATTTCACAAACATTGATGTAAAGAATGGGGCTAAAGGACAGCTGAGGCAGTGGCATTTTCATCTACTTTACCACTCTATTGTGTCTGGATTAACTAAAAGGAATAATGGGTTATAAGAACAATAGATAAAGTGTGCAGACCCTGGTGTGGTGGTGAACACCTTTAATTCCAATACTCAAGAGACAAAGGCAGATGGATCTCCATAAATTTGAGGCCAGCTTGGTCTACATGGTTCCAGTTCAGTCAGAGTCATAAGGTGAGGCCCAGTCTCAACAGACAAACAGATAAACAGACAGACAGACAGACAAACACAGAGGGTTAAGTATAGGAGGCACCTTTAATAGTTGGAAAGGAGCACTCTTAGAAGCTATTATAGGGTTGAGGTCAAAGGTATACTAACTTTCTATGAGTTATTGGCCAGGGAGACACCTAAGGCCCCATAAACCATGAAGGCTGTTACCACTCTTGTTAGTGGTCTACCATAACTTGCTGGTAACAACCTACTGCTGAAGTTACTGAATGCTATGATTGTCAACAACAGTCTTACTCAGGAATGGTCCCCGAATGCTACACTACCAAAATACCATGCAGTAGATGTCTGTTGTTGCAACCGTGGCATGACACCTGTGGGTACAATCAACAGCTTTCTGGTTAAATTTAAGGTTTTCTGTGCAGGAGGAAGTTTATGTTGGCTACTATAAGCTAGGACAGAATCCTGTGGTTGGAAAGAATATAAGCCTCAGTGGGAAGCCACCTCTACTGTTTTGTTAAATGAGTGTTCTGTCTCTATCAAAATGCTTTTGAAACATTTGTGCTTATACTCACAGGTCACACTGTGAGTTGTTGTTGGTTTCAGTCATGGAAGAGAACTTCCTTTATGCAGATGGGTTATCATAAAGACTCAAAACCAATGGCGAAGCCCTGAGAACATGTGACTGTTGCTGTGGGATAGTGGTCCTACTTTTAGATGTGCATCTAGATGGTGCAGTGATATAGCACTTGCTTTTCATGCAACAGACCCTGAGTACAATCCCTGGTTACATTCTCTCTCTCTCTCTCTCTCTCTCTCTCTCTCTCTCTCTCTCTCTCTCTCTCTCTCTCTCTCTCTCTCTCTGATTAAGATGCTAGATGGCCATCTACAACAACACTCCAAGGCTCAGGAAACATATAGAAGCAACAACAGGAAGAATGTAAGAGCTAGAGGAAGGGATGCAATATTGTATAGAAATTTCCTCCTAGTTGGATTATTTGTCTTTATGTGAGTTTCTTTAAAGGCCAGAAAAGTTCTAAATTAAAACATGGCCTCCAGGAAGAAGAGGTAAGTTTATAAGACTCAAGAAGTAAGCAAACTTCACACATCTGGGGACGTTGAAAATTATAAGATTCACGGGCCTCTTCCCTGTGGTTACAGAAACTCTCAACAATCACTAAAGAAGAGATGCTCTGACATATTGAGTGCCTGTAAATCACACAGAGATTTACATCATAGAGAGCTCTAGAAATGCAGCTTTCATGAACAAGACATCACCCACCATGTTGTGTTGCATGAATTCAGATTGTATTAAAAGAATCTCAGAGCCAGATATCAGGGAAAGCCTGGAATATCAAAAACAGAAACACCACAGTCAAATCTTACCCAGCTATCTTCCAGCTTCCTCAGCCTCACTCCTGGACACTTCTAATGCCCCATCTGTCTTTCTTTGCCTCCCTTAAATACCTTCTTTACCCAACTGGGAGGGATTAAAAGTGTGAGTTACCACTGTTCTGTTATCCCTCGAACTCACTGAGATCCAGAATAATCTCTGCCTCCCAAGTGCTGGGACTAATGGTATGCACTACCTTTGCCTGGCTTGACTGTGGGTGGATCTCTTCTTTGATATTCTAGACTGGTTTTTGTTAAATAGATATCATATTGCCACAATGTTGAGGTGAGCTTTTCAGTAATTTGACTGTCTTTGACTTGCCTATTTTATAAGCAATGCCTTATCCATTCTTCTGTAAGTAACCTGAATAAACTCACTGGTTCACCAAGTTGGACTCTGATGTACTTATTACTCTGGCCTGTCATTGGTTCTCTATCTGGAGTCAATAGAAGTGTGTGTTGTGTTTCCCCAGGAAATGTCTCCCAATAATACCAACTTCTCTTTTTTCCTCTATCTGACCTTATTTCATGAAAGACAGAGAGAACCCAATACAAGACCAGTCTGAAACCTACTTAGAGATAAATAAACAGAAAAAGAATGTATAAATGATGGACAACTGGAGCAAAAGCGAATAAATGAAAGACTGTTTTATGTGTCTATAAATGAAGTAGAATCTCATCTATGTATCTATAAGAAAGAGAATCAAAACCACCACACACTGTGTGCATCATGGATATTATCATCTCTTTTAATATTTCTCATTACTCATGCGCTCTAAATCTCTTCATACTTCTTCAGAAATTTACAAATAATAAATTCAGAATAAGATATATCTAACAAAACAATCTTAAGGCATAAACACATTTAGATTAATGCAACTCAAAGGAATATCCTAATGCATGGCCCATGAGGCATCTTACAAGTAGAGAAATACATTATTTATGAATTCCACTTGCCATTTGACTGTAAGTTGTGAATTTAGATGAGAGCTGGCAAGGTTAAGAATCATGAGAGGTATTATTCTAGAAACAGACAAAGCCTGAAATGGTCAGTGTGGAAAGTAATGTTACCCTTAGGGTCTAAACACTGGATGGTACAGGTGAGTAGTGCTGACCTCATGGGAAATTGGCCATTAGAGCAGAAAATCCAGGTCAATAGCTCAAAGCAGGTTGTCATTGGCTCCACTAAGTCATTCATTTTTGTCATTATTCTTTAAATTTCAATTTTAATTGAAGATAAATTTCTGCAGTTAGTCTCCTGTTTCTTATTCAAGTATTCATAGAACTCAAATAGGCATCTCACAAAATACTAATACAGGCCAAACACGTTGTATTTATGTATATACGTGATACTTATGTATATATACATATACACAAACAACTTTTTTAAGAAAGGCCATAAACTTGAAAGAGAGCAAAGAGGTGCATATGAGAGGATTTGGAGGGAGGGAAGGAAAGGGAGAAATTATTTAATTTCATTACAAACTCAAAAATCAAAAGAAATAATTTAAACATATCCTATTAACTTAAAACAAAGGTGCTGTAGAACTATGCTCTTTTATGCTGTAAATATTTGTCACTATAAATATTGAGTTAATAAATCAGTGGTTGGCCAGAAGCTAAGCATACAGGAAGTATAGAGGTCATCCAGACAAAGAGAATTCTGGGAAGTAGAAGAGCAGAGCAGAGATGCCAGAAGACGCAGAAAAAGGAAGATGAGAATGCTGCTCTGATAATGTGGTACCAAATAATGTGGCTAAACATAAGTAAAAAATATGGGTTAACTTAAAGTATAAGAGTTAGATAGCAATATGATTGAGCCATATGCCAAACAGCTTGCAATTAATATAAGGCTTTGTGTGATTATTTGGGATTAAACAGCTGGGGGACTGTGGGTCCAGATCTCAGGGCGAGGTTGAGCTAGAAACTTCTGACTACACAAAGGAAAAATACTTTTGGAAGCACAAAGTCTGAGGAATGACAAACATGTGAGTGCTGGGAGCAGTGGCCATCATGTGTTATGGGGCTGAATGGGGCTGGAGCACAGGCAAGCCTCAAACACCAAGCAGAAAAGAGAATCAGCGAGTAGGACAGTATACTTCCTGTGAGTTCAGGTAAGATGAGAGTCTGGGATGGAGAAAGTAAAATCTTTCACCGTATGTTAACAAACCTCAATGCAACTGGATTGAAAGGCTGATCCATGTTGGATATTTTTTTTTTTTTTTGAAGTTGAAAAAGGTATATTGCTTCTGAGGCAATGGGGTTTTCCATGGTAGTATTTGTGGTTTAGTGTCTCGTAATGTATAGGATTTTACCCTCAGTGAAAGGATACACAGACAAGTGACCTAGATTTTAAAAGGCTGTGGATGTCTACTTTTATTTGTTTACTTTAATTACGTAATATCTATCTATTTTGGTGTGTTGTGTGTGGGCACATGTGGGCCTTGGTGTACATGGAGGTCAGAGGACATCTTTAGAGCTGTTTGTCTCTTCTACTTTGTGGGTGCCAAGGATCCAACACAGGTCATCAGGCTGGTGGCAAACACATTTACCAGCTGGACCTTCTCCCCTGGCCAGTATCTGTTTTTAGTAGTTAAAAATCCACATAAATTACACATGCAGGATTAGAACACAGATCATATGCTTATAATTACAAGTACCCACTTCTTCATGTATCAAATGGAAAATGAAATGTTAGATTTCTGTGCCTTGCACAGGTTAGACTGCAATGCCTGCAGCTGTTTGTCACATTCAATCACAGCAGGATGGATGATTTTGAGGCTTGGGTCACAAGGAAAGAATTGGTCTAGGAAATTAAAACTGCTAACTATTACAAAAGAATCTAGGAGTTATATTGTTAGTGCAATATTTTTTTTCTGAAAATCTAAGTAGTTAATTCTGTGTGAAAGACTTTGATTAGCTCTCCACAGAGTACAGTGCTAACCAATAGACCATCCTAGGACCAATAGTCCTATCCCTTGTCATATCTGTTCTCTGAGTTAGAAACCTAAGTGGACATTGCATTGAAAAATACAGGCCTTCTTATTTGAACTACAAATCACTAATAAAAAACAACAAAAAGCATTCAAATTTAATATACTATTCCACCAGTTATTTAAGCTTGGGTGTGGCACTTCAGTTTCAAAGACAGTGATTAAATATTTCATCCCAAGTAAGAAAATAATTCTGAATGTTGTCAGTTATTTCTGAGAATTTGAGGATATAGGCATATTATAAGCATATAATAGTGGTGATGTTAAGGTCATCAAGAAATTAGACATAATTTCAGACTTAACACAGACATCTACATAACTGGAGCTCAGAATATTGGTTGTAGAAAGTTATATGAAGCCCACATAAATAAAGACAACATCTGTATTCATGTATCAGATGAAATATTTCCATATAAACATTGTACTTGCAACCTATTTTCTATACTTTATTAGTCACAATTAACTTTAATGTCATTTTTATTTTCTAATTGTAAATATAGTCTGAGAGACCACTATAAAATTTTAGCACTACACGTTGGCTTTCACTGATCTATCTTTGAGACCTGAAATCTGAGGATCTGAAAAAATGGGGTAGACTGCCATCTAATTCTGTAGACAGTTTCACCTCAGTTTCATTTTATTTTTAAATACGAATGTAACAAAGAAAGCAACAATTGGGGAAAGGTTGTTTGAGCTCAGAAAAACATGTAAGTAAACACTAAATATTAATGGGACAGCCCAGCCCCTCTGCAGAACTTTTTGCCTGGCATATATTATAGATTATATCTAAGAAAGCACATAAGTAAGGCAGAAGACCATATTCGAATTCAGGGTACCCTGAAGACAGCACTTGGTATATCCTTTTACTAGATTGGATTCTATAGCTATGTTCTGACATCCAACAAGAATTAGCTTGTTTTATAAATTAAGTACAAGTATTTGTTGCAGGAGGTATGACTTCATGTCCAAGAACAATCCAGGGAACAAAATATCTTTGAGGTAAAAAAGCCCTTTGTCTTTTTCTCCTGGAGTGTCTCTCACAGTTCCCCAAGGCATTGTTCGCCATGTTTCATTCTTTTGACCATGTTTTGGCATATCATGACATAAAAATAATTAAAAGAATACAGCCTTAGAAAGGAAAGGTGTGGCATCGTAAAAATACATTAAAGCAAATGGAATAGAGATATTTAATGGAATTATGACAGTAAATTATAGATGATAACTTACAGAGTTTTGCCCTAGTCTGTATGATATACTCTCCAAATGCTGTTTCTTGATATTTGAGTGCCCAGTTTCTTAAATGTGATCCTATTTGGATAGATGGCTTTTTGCAAATGTGATTTTTTTTAAAGTTCATGATAGTGGGCTTTATTAAACATGACTGTCAGTTTTATAAGAAGAAATGATTTGACATAGATCCATCATGGGAAAGCATGTGAAGGCACAGATGGGCACCTTCCTGTAAGTAGAAGAGCTTCAGAATAAAACTGTGCTACAGTTCCCCTCCCACTTTTGACCTTCAGAATGTGAGAAAGTAAACCTTGGTATTTACACCTTCCAGTTTGCTGTTCTGTACCCTCAGAAAAAGAAAAGTGAAATTTGTTCATGGAAAGTAGGGTGCTGATGCAATAAATATTTTAAAACATGAAGATGCTTTGGAACCAAGCTATTGGTGTTCCCTGAAGGAACCAATTTTTATACATAACCAGGAGCCTGGATTTCTTCTAAAAGACCATTGACAGCACAATATTTGTGAAAGATAACTTCAGTGAGGGCTTACAAAGAGATCAGAACCCTAGAAGAGATGTTCATATATAATAATGGATAGACTACTCATTAACAGGATATAGATAATTAATGAATTCTGAGATACCTTGCAAACTGTGTTATTGGACAATGAAGGAAAGACAATTTTTGTCAGCTGACAAAAATTATAGCAGGCTAATGTTCTAATGTTTGTGAGAAGTAGAGCTTGTGAGTGGGGGGCTTAGACGTTAACAGAAGGGAATTCTAAACAGTGTAAAAGCATGGCCTAGGTTCTCTTGTTGTTGCTGACAAAATATGAGAGGACATAGATAAAGAAGGAATTTTAAGTGGAAATTGTGACTATCTGTATCACAAAAAATTGTGGAAAGGTTTTCTGGAGAGAATATAGGCATATGGCCACATGTCTCAGTAGATGACAAAATAGGGAAGATTTTACTAGTAGGGAATCTGTCAGCTTTAGGTTTGGGAACAGAGAAGGGACCAAGCAAGGGAAGGCATACTCTAAGTCAGACAGCAGAGCTGTTCTGTGGAAGATAGTTAACAAGCCTCAGACGTTGAAGGGCTCTATTGCTACCACGGGCCCAGAGAACACACATCAGTCTCTTAAAGGCAATCAAATATTTTGTGCTACATTTCAGACCTTCTAACCTTTAGAAACTGGAGAAATTGAGCCCTGTTATTTGCATTTTCCAGTCTTGTTTCTTTTACTTCAGAAAAATAAATGTGGAATTTGTTCATGAAAAGTGGGGCCCAATGTAGTAAATATTTCAAAATGCTAAGAGTCTTGAGGTCCATCCCTGTTCTTTCTTGAGTTCTCCTCTTTGGAGTGGAAATATCTGTCCTCAGGCCTTTCTGCCTCTGTATTTTGGAAGCAGGTAACTTGTCTGGCATCACAACTGTTAGATGACAGACTCTTTCTGTGGAGATTAAACACACATAAACACACACACACATGCACACACACAAACACACACACAGAGACACACACATGCACACATACATACAGACATACAGACACATAGACACACACTCACACACATGCACACACACAAACACACACACAGACATACACATGCACACAAATATACAGATACAGACACACACTCACACATACACACACACAGACACACATATGCATACACACAAACACACACAAAGAGACATACACACTCACACACATGCACATACATAAACACACACACAGAGACATACACACTCACACACATGCATACATACACACAGACATAAAGACACACACACACTATACACATGCACACATACACATACATACAGACACACACACTCATACACATGTACACACAGACACAGATACACACACACAGGCACTCACACACACACAGACACAGATACACTCATGCTCACACCATACACCACAGACACACATACTCACACACATGTACACACAGACACAGAGACACACACGCGCATACACAGACACACATACACACACACATTTATTCACCCCAGGAAGTGAACTCATGAAAGCTCCAAATAATGGCTGTACAAATGTCTAAGTTGGCAAACCAATGAGTTGTATGGAGGTTACTAATTGACATATATATAAAGGGATACTTACAAGCACCTGGAAAATCAGACCTATCATGAAAATCTCACTCCAACATAGGTGAAAACTCACAAAAGCTGCAAGCCTAGAGCTTTTTGGACATTTTGTAAGCAGTTCACAGGCTTGGGGAGTTTCCTCTCATAACTGAAAGTTATGTCCACCTCTGTCCAGTTTCCTCCTTAAGCAGGTATTTATTTATTTATTTTTGTATACTAGGGACAGGGGCCATCAAGAATTTTTTTGTTCTTCTAGACATGTGACTGTTTAGTTCCTGAGTCTCATTGAGTTCTCTCCTCTCTCATGAAGGGAATGTGTCAATCTGGCGGCGGGGGGTGGGGGTGGGGGTGGGGTGGGGAGGGGAATCTGTTACACAACAGCTTTCACAGGTAAGAAAGAATTTGTATCAGAATGAAGATCTTCCTTCAAGTCTGACACATATTTTAAGTAGATTTTATATATATGCATATGTATATGTGTGAATTTGAATTTAAGAATTGATAAAAATAAATACATTTTGCATGTAACACAGAATGTGAAGGAACTAGAGCACAGAATAATATGAACTGAATTGTAGCCTCCTCAAATTCATACATTAAAGTTTTATTTTCCAGTAACTCAAGAGTATGATTGTATTTGCACAGAGGGTCATTAAGAGATATTTAAAATAAGATTAAGTCATTGCAACAGGTGTCAGTCTAACAGTTAACACACAGAGAGGGACAAATGACCCTGTTATGAAACCAAGTTGTAGCTGTTTATAAGAAATCAGGCCTGATGACACTGGTCTTACACTCATAGGCTTCAAAATAGTGAGAAAGTAAATGTGTTGTTTAAGGCAATCATCCGGAAATATTTTGTTATGGCAGTCTGAGCAAGTGTCTTAAATTTCATATTTGTGACAGACAGTGTACTATGTGGCTCCATTTAAGTGAAATAGGAACTACATTGTTGCATAGGGTCCTAGTGGAATGTAGCTCTCCTGAGTGGCTTAGATTGCCTGTAGAGTCTCTTCCAGCAATGTACAGGATAGCACAGGTTTCTATTCCTATCATGTTGGCATCTTTTATGTTAAATATGATCTTTCCCACTAGATCTGCTTTCCATGGTAATTACCATATAAAAGAAGGAATGACAAGTACACAGAAGGCTTGTTTTCTGAGTAAAGACATTTTAGTCGTGGTTTTCATACACCTCAAAAATCAAATTGAATCTGTCACTTAAGCTCAGATTGAAGAGCAAGTCCTTTTGATGGTGCTACTTAGTGATAGCACTTAGGTAATCACCTCTGACAATTTATTTGCTGTTAGAAAAGAACTAAATGTAAAACAGCCAATGAATCATTTATGATTTTAAAACAATGAACATAGAATGATTTACCAGTATTGCAGTGATCAGAATAAAACCAATTTCAACAATAATTTTTAGATGAAATTCCCATGAGGCATTTACTATTTTTTTAAGTCAATATAGTTAAAGAAGTGCCATCTAAGATTTGGCTGATCATGGCTGGAGCAGGTTCTTGTGTTCCATGTGCTGGGCTGTGACCCATTGCTGGGAGCAATGAGGAGAGCGGACAAGCTCTATATGTACCATGGCATGCCATCATTAATAGTAAAGACTTCATTTTTAAATAGTATAAGGATGCAGTGACCTATGAGGATATGCATGAGAACGTCACTCATGAAGAGGGGTTTTGTTGGATGATTCCCAGAAAAGTCTCTATGAAGATGCAGCGCTGGAAACCTACTAGATTCTAGAGGGTACAGGTGCATAGACCTTAATATTAAAGAATATTGACAGAGCTTTACAAGAAATGGATGGTATGTCTTCTGTCACTCTGGATACAAGCTCTATGAGCATAAGGGATATGGAAAAAAAGCATTGTACTTCTGTCTTTCTGAGAAAGATGGGAAGATATGTAGAAGTCCCCGATATGAGAAGACATGATGACTATGATATACTTTTACAATTAATTGGTTTTCCAACTTCAGTGAGAATACATTCACAAACTCTCATTGGAGAATAATTTCATGAGTATCAGGAATATGGAAATTCACCTCTCTGTACTGATTCACTGTGCACATAAAGCGTGGCTCACAGTATAAGAAAATGTTATGAATGAAATCAGTGTGGTCAAACTCTGATATTTTCATGTTTTCCTCAAAGTTGTAAAAATACTCATGTAGGTAGAGAAAAAAATAAATGTCAGCCACCTAGTAAAGGCTTTAGCCATTACAGGTGTTTTCAAACACACCAAACAACCATTAATGAAGAGGATCTCTATGAGTATAATCAATGTAATAAAGCCTTTAGATCTGTTACTCCTTTAAAAGTACATTAAGAACGCATTTGCAAAGAACATCCTGTAAGTATAATGAAAGTTAAAAATTCTTTGCATGTTACAGTCTTTATGAACTACATAGAACTCAAGCTAGACAGAAGAAGTATGGATATTATCAATGTGATGAAGCCCTTGCATGCCACATTTATCTTTAAATACACAGTAGATGTCATATTGAAGAGAAACTCTATGAATGTAGCCAATGTGGCAAAGCACTTGCATATAACAGTCATCTTCTTACATATCAAGGAAGTAATACTGAAGCAAAACTCTATAAATATAAACAATGTGGTGTAGTCATAAGTTTCTCTGTCCTGAATGGCTAGTCCTGTAACCATTTAGTTCCAAATAATCACACAAAGGCTTATATTAATTATAAACTGTTTGGTTTATGGATCAAACTTATTACTTCCAACTTTAACTCTTAAACTAATTCACAATAATTATCTATGTTTAGTCACGAGGCTTGGTACATTTTTTTCAGTGTAGCATCCTCAGTTTTCTTCCTCTCTGTTTGGCTGACATCTCCTCTGTTCTTCCTCTTCCCAGAATTTTCCTTGTCTGGTCACCCTGACTATACTTCTTATCTGCCTAGTTTTGGCCTATCAGCTTTTTATTAAACTGATATTTACAGTGACAAATATTTACAGTGTACAAAAGCAAAGTCTCACAATAATGTGGTAAAACCCTTGCAGAAAAGTATACGTTTTTCAGTTATGAGAGTATTCATACTGTAGAGAAACGCTATGAATGTAATCAATGTGGTAAAACCTCTGCAGCAAAGAAGAATCTTTCCAGTCATGAAAGAAATCATACTGGAGAGAAACCTTATTAATGCAGTCAATGTGATCAAGTCTTTGTACTGTGTAGGGCCCTGCTTTGACCTTTCTCTGCACTCTGAGCCTTGTGGCAAAGCCTGTGGATTGCTAGCTGCACATTCTGTGTTCTACACACATTTTCAGTATGTTTCTGCCTTCCTGCCTGGGGGGCGGGTTAGAAGGGGAAGTTTGATCTGTTTACCTCATTTTCCAGCCACCTGGGGAATTTCTACTGTGCTCGACCCCGGGTAGTACCAGGTATGTAAGTCTGAGCTGGAGTCTCAATAAATGGCATTCTTCTTGCATGAATGACTCAAGCGTCTGTGTCTTTCAATTTCCAGGCTCAGGTTTGACTTGCTGATGTCCCAAAGAGGAGATCAGGCATTAGCCAAGGAAGGAGACTGCCATGATCTGAGTGTGAATCATAGCAGCTGCTGCTTTATTGAAAAAAGGACTACATCTTTATACTCTATATCTGAACAGTAGTTTACACTCAAGCAAGATTAAAAGAAGACAATGATTCCAGGATAAAAGTGGCCATCAACCTTGTCACAGTTTTTTTCCCCTTGGAGCACAAAGCCATAAATTCAGCAAGTACCTAAATGCCTTTCTGGATGTGAGCCCATTATTTCCTTTCATAGTGTTCTTTCATCCTTAGGATCATGTGTGTCCAGTCAGTAAATCTTTAAATTCTCTGTTCTTGGTGTAATCAGGGGGCAATTATTGTGTGGGAGTAGGCATCGTTATCATGCTATATGGTTTCATGGTGGTGGGGATTTTTTTTTCAAGAATTTTGTTTAAAGACAATGCCATTGTATCCATCCCCATTCTCTACTGAGGCCTGCAAAAAATTTGCCACAGGAAAAAGCATAAGAAAACTTCATAACATGAGTAAGAATTATTAAGAAATAAAAGTAAGAAAGAATGAAAAGAAGTGCTGCTATTTTAGAGGCATACATGTGACTAAATAAGTATAAACATAATAAATATTCATGATTCATAGTGCATATAGTCAATATATGTAAAATACATAAGAGTATAAATGCAGTCTTTTTAAAATTTTTATTACTTCTTTGAGATTTTCATTTATTGTTCTTTGATCATGTCACCCCCACCCTGCTTCAACTCAGCCCAGATACAATCACCCTACCCTACATATATAATATTCTATCCTTAAAAATATGACCAATTTTTACTGCTTAAATATACATGTATGTGGCATCCCACTGGAACCTTGCTGAATTATTAGGATCTACACTCTTACAAAAATTGACTCCTCTTCGCCCACCTATTGGCTAATGGTCATAGCTATCATGTCCATGTTTCTCCTTTATGCTAAGGCTTGGTCTCGAGTTTGTACAGGGCAATTCCACAAGGACTATAAAGTAGTAGTCTTCCACTACCTCTGGCTTTTACACTCTTGCCACTTCCTCTTCCTCACTGATCTTTGAGCCTTTGGAGAAGGGATTGTTGTGTATGTTCCATTTAGGACTGAACATTCTGCAGTCTTTTATTTTCTGGGCTTTTGCAAGTTGTTGGTCTGTGTGCTAATCACCATCTACTTCAAATAAATAAGTGCTGAGAGATGCACAAATCTTTGAGTATAATGATATACCATTGAAAATTGGTTTCATACTAGGTGCACTTAGCAAAACAATAGTAAGAGATTCTTTCTTAGGGCCTATGACCTGCCTTGCTATAGGTTCTTGTCCTGATAATGGTACCAGGCATTGTTTTCATCTTATGGGGTAGAATTTAAATTCAACAAGAAAGTGGTTGGCTACTTTTAGGATGTTCATCTCACTTTTGCACCAGAGGGCATGTTTGGCCAGACGAGGCTGACCATTTTTGACAAGTCTTTCCCTGTTTTTGTTTTATTGAAGTATCATGTCTTTCTGTATTAAAGGCTGGTGTTGATCACATGTTGCTCTTTGCCTAGCCTCCCAAGTGTTTGTTTTATTGGTGTTCATTACAATTCTGCTTTGTTTGTACAAATTGCCAACTTGTTACAAGGCAATAGACAAACTAGAGAGCCACTCACTATTCCTTTTCAGGTCTTTCTCTAATGAATTCAGAATAAGTCAGCAATACCTTCAAGATTTTCATCTCATGATCTATTTAAAAATCTTTCCATTCTATCATTTAAGCATCTATTGCTGAATTTCTCTCATTATTATCCTGAACAAATTTTTGTCTATACCTCTGTGCTGCTGAAGGCATTGCTCAGTACATAAAAAGACTGAAGTAACAATTTCAATTATATTTGGGACTGTATAAAATCCATTACTAATCTGTCTCTTTGCTCTGTAAGCCATCTAGCATCTTTTATTGAGAATCATCATAAAAACTCATCCTGCTACTATATTGGAAATTGAAGACCATGACCATAACATCTTAAAACTCTGGAGAATAGTCAAGAGATCTAATTTAAGAATGCATGGAATATAAGAAGTGTCTGAGATTAAAATGTCATAGAGAATATATTTATTCAATGAAATTATAACAGAAAATGTCCAAATTCTAGAGGAAAAAATATCTAAACACAAATAGCATTTAAAATGTCCAGGTCATAGGTCCAGAGATGAACCATGACATAGTTGAGGTGCCAAAATACAAAACAAAGAGATAGTATTGGCAACTGCAAAAGATAAAGGCTGACTCATCTACACTGACAGTAAGTAACATCAGAGATCTCATCAGCAACTCTAAAAGCCAGGAAAGCATGAAATAATATAGTTCAAGTCTTGAAAGCAAATAATCAACCAAGGCTGCAATAACCAGAAAGTCTGCCTCTTAAAAAAATTGATGGAGTCAAGAACATTCCAAAGGAACCCACAAAAACAACTAACCTGGGCTCATAGTAGCTCACATAATCTGGAACATCAGTCAGGGAGCTTGCATTGGCCCAATCTAGGTACACTACATATATGTGACAGTTGTGTAGCTTATTCTACTTGTGGGACTTCTAGCAATGGGAGCAGGGACTGTTCCTAGCACTTTGACTGGCTTTTGGAAACCTATTTCTCATACAGGATTGTCTTGCCTGGCCTTAACATAAGGGGAGAAGATTAGTACTACCTCAGTTTATATGGCATATTTTGTTGATATCCATGAGATGCCTGCCCCAATCTGTACAGAGAGAAGTGGATTGAGGTGGGGTGCAGAGGAGATGAGGGAGGATAGAAATGGAGGAGAGGAGGAAGAGGCAACTGTAATTAATGTAAAATAAATGAATAAACTTAATAATAAAATTGATGAAATAACAAATACAATAAAGAGAATCACAAATTAAGGCAGATCATGACTACCAATCCAGACCTGCCAAAGATGTTTGAAGAAATATTGCACAAAAGAAGATGACTTCATGAAGGCAAAAAAGAATGAATTTTACTAGAGGAGAATATTAACAAAGCAGAGCAAATAAGGAATCTAGCATGCCCAACATAATATAGTAACAAACCCTTATAAGGCAAAAGGGAAAGAGGAAAAAAACACTGATGTAACCAGTCACAAAACAATCAATTCCCAGTAATTAGTGAACATACTTTAATAGTAATCTTAAATGTAAATAGCATCAACTCACCAATACAAACTTTGTTTGACTGGGTTAAAAAAAGATCCAACTATTATTTTTTTGTCAAGCAACATATCTTACTAATAAATACAACCAGATTGAGAACCAAAAGATGGAGGTCAATCTACTAAGTGAATTGGCAAAAAATAGACATTTTGATTCCAGAAAAATAAAGTTATATTCAAAATTATTCAAGAAAGAAAGAGGCTACTATATATTAAAGAGAATCACTCATCAGGAAGATATAAAATTATAAATATATAGCAAAAATTGGGGCTTCCAATTTCTTTCCTTTTCCCTCTTTTTCTTAAATTTTGAGAGAGTGTTTCTGTATGTAGCCATAGCCATCATGTAGCTCTATGTAGAAGAGGCAAGTGGCATGAAATGTTACACAATAAGTGGTAATGTGATGATTTAAATGCCACACACTTATCTTTAGTAGGATCTCCAGACTAAAAGACAACATACTTCAGACTCAACTTACAGTGTATATTAAAAAGACTTAAGAGAATCTATGAATGTTCCATCCAACAGGAACAGAATATATATTCTTTACAGCCACCCATGAAATCGTTTCTAAAAGAGACCATATTTTGGTCTACAAATAAACTCCTAACAAATACAAAGATTAAGAGTAACTTCTTTTTTATTAGATCACTGTGCAGCAAACCCAGAATTCAATAGCAAGAAGAAACTATACAAATACATGGAAACTGAACAGAACATTCTTGAAAGATCAGTACATGTTTGAAGAAATCAAGCAGGATATTTTCAAGCAGGATATTAAAAAAATTCTGTGAATCAAATAAAGATGAAGGTACAACTTACTAGAACCATTCTGATATAGCTAAGGCAGTACTGAAAAATGAAAATTAAAATCTGCAAGTGTTCACATAAAATGTCAGAAAAACTTAAGTAATTCACTTAATGTTTTACCTCGAAATCTTAGATACACAAGAACAAGTCAAACGCCCAGTGAGTAGATGCAAAAATTTATAGGTTTGGGAAAAAGTGAATGAAACAGAGACAAAAATACACAAAATAAAGGGTTTTATGAAGAAATAAATAAGATTGGCAAGGCTCTGGCCAAACCCATCAAAGAGAGACAAAACCAAAATTAATAAAAATAGATATGGTAAAGAGGCAGTTCCAACAGATTCCAGTGAAATCCTGATAAGCAGTAAGGAGAACATTGAATATTTATATTTCTCCACCCAGAAAATACAGAAAAGTGAATAAATCTGAAAACTTTAAAATTAATTATTTTTCCACCCCAATCACATTTCCCTCTTGCTCTTCTCCTCCCAGGCATTGCCTCCAGTCTTCCCTCCCCCATCCACTCCTCCTCCTTTTTCTTTAGACCAGGGCAGAACTCTCGGAAAACATGTATTCAATCAAAAAATATGAACAACATAAATAGATCCATTCGTACCACGTAATGAGAATGAAGCAACAATGTTTGTGACCAAGGGGGTTGCCTTCACATTCTACCAAATTTTTAAAGAAGAGTTAACACCAATGCTCCTAAAGGAAGGTGATACTGCTAAATTGATTCTCCAAAGCCAGTAATACACTTGTATCAAAACTGAATAAGGGCATAATGACAATAGCAACAACAGCCTTAGACCAATTTCTCTGATGAAATAGAACCCTGGCCAAGACCAGTGATGAGTATGGGCAGTGTAGGATGAGGGTGAATAAAAACAAAGTATAACAACATGTACCTATGAAAATACCAACTTGACAAATACTAAAGAATCTGCCAAGTGTATGAGCTCATTTAATTTTCCTGCCAAAACTTTGATGGAAATTAGTTTTTCTATTTTTGGGATGAAGGGTTAAAAACAAAAAAGTGTAGTGACTTTCAATATCGCAAACACAATGTCCATACAATTATCAATAAGTCTCAATTCTTCATTAGCAAAAGCCTTTACTTCTTTCCTCACTTATCATGGTCATCAAATGTTCACATGGAAGGGAATCTACAGAATATTTCTCCCTCAAGAAATATCACACAAAACCCTCATGTGAGTTGAGACATTTTGCTCAAGCCAAAAAAGTATAAAAATATGAAAAGTGGCTGAGATGGTGTGGGTAGCTTGAGGTTAAGGAGAGCTTTAAATCTTCATGAGTGGGAATAGATTTCTCTGAGTGAAAGTGGGACTGTACTTGCAGTATTTTATAGCCTTAATATTACAGTGCACTTTTACATTATTCCTTTATCTGAAGGACAAAGGATAGGGTCTGTAAATCCTTGACAATCATGTGTACACTCATTATAACTTGATTGGATCGAGGAGTTTTTGAAAGGACTGCTTTAGCCACAGTAAATAGCAACTATCAGGACTTGAGATGCACAAAAGGAAGATGAGCCTCATTTATTTTTCCCCGTCTTTGAATAGACAGTGCAACATAGGATCTCTCTCTACTGTTGGCCACATGGCAGAGCTTTCCCACCCATCTCTTTTGGGATATGCAAAGACAGATCTATGAGTTTGAAACTTCCTAGGCAGGCAGAAAAAGGCTATGTTGCCACCATTTGTCAGAATTGTTTTTCTATATGTTGGCATTAGCTAGTTCCTTTAAAAATATAGTGTAACTAATATGTTGTGGCCTTAAATACAATCTTGAGCCAACTACTGCTTCAATGTGATTTTCCTTTATGGTGTAGGAGAAAACATTCTTGATATTGTTGTTTAATTTTTCAATGTGTTTTTCAAGTTTCACTTTCATCCTGAAAGTGTAAAACCTTAAATTCTTTGTCTTTTGAAGTTGTATAAATATAGGATATTTAAGATTACTCTTTCCTGCACCAAATCCAGTAGAAAATTAGTCACTGAAAATGATACTACTTCTCCACAGTGTTTGATGAACTGAGTCAGCAGTGTGTAAATCATGTTTTTTTCTACAATATAAAGAAAGTAAAGCTACATGATTTTCACACACATTTTTCCCCAGCTAGCTTATCATCTGTCTTTGCCTATAAAAGTAGTTTTCTACAGGAATCGCCTTAGGTCTCTTTGTGTTGTTTCCCCTCTTTCTTGAGGCAGTGCAGGGTAATGACTAAGGAGACTTAGCATATTAATCTTTATAGCCCACATATTTCCTAACATGGAAAATATTTTCTGTGCCTCCATTCTAGAAGAGGGCACATGTATCATTCATCTTTGTATCCTTAGAACTTTCCACACTTGATCCTGAGTAAATATCTGTTGAATAAGACCATCTGCTTTCTACAGAGTATGCTCTGAGCACTTTAACTGAAAGAACTGTTTTTTTTGGTAGCTTCACATCACCCCTGCTTACCTTAGCAGGTCTACCATCTGAGCTCCAAAATTATCTAAGTGAACAAAATAAAATATTAAAGCCAATTTAATTAATCTTTGTCACCCCTTTGTTCTGTGTTACTTGGGAATTTGAAAAGAATAACTATGTATTTTGTGTATAGGAACATACACAAAAAACTTATTTTTTTATTTAATACTATATTCTTAGATCATTATTGCTTCATAGTAATGCTATGTTTTTGAAGAAACAAAGGCCCTAGGTTCTGGGAATACAGCAATAAATTTTAAAAGAAAACCTCTATATTTTGTATACTTTCCTTCTAATAAGGACATTATTATTTAATGATTAATGTGAATATATGTACAATTATGATAAATTTTTTAGAGAAAATAATAATGTATAGATTGTGGAATAAGTATCTAGAGTTCTTGGAGAAGATAATATTCAGACTGAAGCCTGTAACTGTCAAGGTAGAAGAGAGACCCTCCCATCACTGGAGGCCTGAACACCAATGTGACTAAAGGGGAAGGAAGTTTGACAGAACAAACAAACCTGAAATGTGCTGTGTGCATGATAAAGTTAGCAAAAATTAAGTCTTCAACATATAATAAGATTCTATAGGGTCTTATACATTTTTTAAGGATAGAATTTGTTTTGATTTACTTTGTTAAATATATTAGAAAACCACTTAAGAATTGTAAACAGTGAGCTGATGTGTATTTTAAGTATATTGTATTGGGGCTGAAGAACCCTGGTTGCTTTTCCAGAAGATCTGGGTTTAATTCCCAGCACTCATATAGCACAACTATGTGTAACTGCAGTTCCAGGGGATCTGACACCTTCATACAAACATACATGCAAACAATGCACTAATGCACATAAATTAAAATGAAATAAATCATTAAAATGTTTTTGTAAAAAAGAACATCACTTTAGCTTCTGGAGAATAAATTTAATAATATGGCTTGCCCTGGGAATGCTGTTCAGGAGGCTGCTATGATGGTCTTGCTGGGCAGTAGAACATTTTAATGAAGTTGAGAGGAAGCAGGGATATGTGGTATTTCTAGGGAGGATAGTCATTAGAACTTAGTGACAGGTTATGTGAGAGTTAATCAGAAGTGAGAAAGTTCCAGATTGACTTTTCTTTTCTGAATATATTAGCACTTGATAACTACACTATCTGGTGAATGGAAATGCTCTTTTTTAAAAATTATTATTATTATGAACAAAGAAGTCACACTTTCTATCCTTGTATATCCTTATTCAAGGTCTCTTTCCCCTCCCACCACATCAGGTCATTCTTTCTTCTCCACAACTTCCCATCCCCTCCCTGGGAAGGCAGCAGACAGTCCCATGGTCCCACTGACCCAATAATGCTTAGTTCAGTCTCCATTCCTGGCAGAGTGAAAATGCTCTTAATGATGTCCTGGTAGCTGTAAGACAAGTGTATTTTCAAGCCAGGCATTAAACTCAGAGGTCAGTTTTATGTATTATTAGTTTAACTTTTATGAAATTGTCAGAACAAAGATATAAAGTCTGCAGCTGCCTGTGAAAATGCATTGCCCATAGTGGAAGACCTGGATTGAACCACACACTTTCATCTCATGATATACCCATGATAATTATGCCAGGAAGATGAAATAAATCACTCAGAGAATAAAGAGTGAGAAATATCCCTGAATAACTCCTGAGTAATTCAGATATTTATAAGCTGGATAAAGGGAAAGAACCGAAAGAATCTAAGGAAGTAATAGACACTGATTAGAAAACTGAAAAATCTCAAGGAAAGTTAATATATGTGTTTCTCCTCCTGCAGGACAGAACACTGTCAATCTTGTAAGAAGCCAGCCAAACTATGAGTAAGGGAAAAACTTAAAGTTTCAGATGAATTGAGTAAGAGGGGCAGAGGGAATCCACTTAAAAATGACTTTTAGTGTTTTTTCTATAATGGAGGTCAGAAGCTAGGCAAAACAAGAAAAGAAAAATCAAAAGATAATTTCCTAAAACTAGGAACCTTACACAACCTTTGAATGCTATTGCAGTTAGTTTGTAGGTCCTGAAGCAAAACTGGGGTTTCATGTTTATGGAGATGCTAAGTCTGAAAGCAGTTTAGATTTTTGTTCGTTTGTTTGTTTTTGAGGTCTGGAGTTTCTCACTCTATTGTGAATGGAGAATGCAGGTAAGTGGTCAAAGCAGACAGATTTGTGGATGATGCATGGAGAAGACCAGGGTTATTTCATAACATCTTCATGTTTCTGAAGTATTTGTACCCAGGAAAAGGGAGGCTGTAGGCAGACAGGGAGGGGTTGGGTTGGGGAAAGGAGGGAGAGCAAGGGGATACATGAAAAAAAAGGACTCTATTTTCTAAAAATAAATAAATAAATAATATTTAAAAAAGACTAGGAAAGTAGGTAGCATGTATTTTCAAGAAAGAAGTTGATGAATAAATAGAAAACTATGAATTTCCTTATAAGAAACTGGAAGTCATAGATTGGTCTGTGTCTACAGAATGTAGTAAATATGGAATTATAACATGCGACAACACAATATAACAGGTAATATAGCACAATGTCATCATGCTATTGGTTGGATTTTTGATATGTTGTTAATAGAGAGGGATTATTACTTCTCCGCATTGTTCACTGCTATAACTCGGCAGCTTACACAGAATAATTTTCCAGCACCGACTTAATTTTGGAGAATGTCATACTATGTTAATGGAATCTCACTGACTGTGGAGAGCCTGCATGGGACCAAAACAGGCCCTGTGAATGAGGGCAACAGTTCTGTTGATCAAGCTGTTAGTGAGCCCTCTGGCTATGGAACCAAGAATTATCCAGGTTACATGAACTGTCTTTTTAGAGCTCACTCTCTACGATGGGATGTCTTGCTCAACCTTGATACAGGGATGAAGGAATAGATACTGCCTCAACTTGGTATGTTACCCTGATGACAACTAAAGGGAGACGGTAACTAATTTAAGGAGTGGATGGGGATAGGGGAGGTATGAGAGGGAACAGAGGGGAAGTAGTAGAAGGTATGTAAAAGGAATTTTATTAATAATTAAACTAAAAAATAAAAATAATTTATGCTTCAAAGTATGTGTGATTCAATGTACATATTCTAGAAGCTTTTACCTTTTCTCAACATCAACAATGCTAGAAAGAAACTTTTTACTGTAACATGTGAGGGAGAATTCCAAAAAGGGGTACTAAACAGGATCAGCATACTACTGATGAAATAGTACCTCAAAAAGAAAAGGCAAGGTACATGCAGATATTAGGCAGGGCAATTCCAGACTTGTTGAATACCTCTGTGCAAGGCACTGTGTTTCTTGTGTTATGGATGTCACCAGCCTACATCCTTGCCATTTCCCATTCTGCTTATCATGGTCCATTCTCCATTCTCATCTGTTATATACTTTCCAGTGTTGGTCAAGACACAGCATCCAGGCATCTCTCTGACTTTAACTACAACAGCCCCTTGACTGCTGCAGTCTTCACTTGTGTTGTCTTTCTGCCTAGTCTTTGTGCGTCTGATTTGCTCTCAATGACAAGAACTAAGGGACATCTGCGTTAAAGTAGAGTGAACAGAGGGTATGCTGAGCGACACACAACAGCTCCTGGTGTCACTGAGAGGAACAAAGAGGTGCTGGAGAGGCAGGAAAGATGAAGGAGAAAAAAATGGCTTTTGTGTTTGTTTGCTTGGTTTTTAATTAATATTTTCTCAGTTTTCTTTTTGGTGGTTCTATGGAGGTGACAGGCATGTATGGAGGGACTGAGAAATGAGTGGAGTTGGGGTATATGACATGAAATTCCCAAAGAATCAGTAAAAAAAAATAATGTTTTAAAAAAGAACTTAGCTAGGAGACCATTATCTCCAATTAAGACCTTTGTTTAATTTTATTTAAAATTAATCTCTTAAAAATACAAAACTAGTAATTTTTATTACTTTTAGATTTCTGTCACATTTATTAGTTTAGGTGGCAAGAATAAGAAGTGGGATTCATTTCTGTCACTTGAATGCAAACCCCACGAGGGTGTGTTACTTATAAGCATCTTTGTTTTATTGGTTGTCTTTGTCTTTTTTTATTTATTTATTTATTTATTTATTTATTATTATTATTATTATTATTATTATTATTATTAACAAAGGAGTCACACTTTCTAACCTTGTATATCCTTATTCAAGGTCCCTACCCCCTCCCACCACATCAGGTCATTCTTTCTTCTTCACAAATCCCCATCCCATCCCTGGGCAGGCTGCAGGCAGTCCCATGGTCCCACTGTCCCAATATTGCTTAGTTCAGTCTCCACTCCTGGCAGATCCAGTTTTCTCCCCTCTCCCTCAAGAGTGAGTCGGGTGTCCCTCTAGGCGGAGTGGGATCCAAGGTGTCAGTCCAGGGTGTTTCTGATCCCAAGTTGTTCAGTGGTTGTGGTTTGCAGCTTGGGCATGTCTTTGTCTTTTTTGAGTTTAGAAGAGAATATACACCATAGGATGTTCCTTATGTGAATAAATTAATGAATGAACAAATAAATAAATGAATGAATGAGAGAGTGAGTACACAAATGGAAAAGTTATAGGCAAGCCATTAAAGAGACTGAAAGTCTCATAAATAGACTGGAGTTGTGATGTTCTGTATACCAATGGCCTCAGCTTTAGTTTAAAGGGAAGGGGTCGGAGGGGAAGGGAGTTTGAACAAGGGTATAAATGGATAAAAAATATGACTTTATTCATAATTAAAAAAGAAAAAATCTTTCTATACTGTAGCATTAACTAATAGTATATGGCTATCTTTGAATTATGCAAAAATGATCAATAACACAATTCTTATCTAAACAGTTTTCAAATAGTGCTGGTAATATATAGAGAAAGTAAAACAAATGCTCTGCTCCTAGCATTTGTCTTAGTTTTTCTGAAAAATTAAGGAAATACAATATTTTTGGTAAAATATTATTTGAATAACAAAATGACACATAGAAATATTGTTGCTATTTCTAATTATGTGTATATCAACCAGTGCAGATGCCCTCTGGCCAGAGGTGTCTAATTTCCTGGATTTGGAGTTACAGGAAGCCGTGTATCACCTGACATGAGTACTGGATCCAAATCTTCGTCCTCTGCAAGAGCAACCTATTCTGTTAACTACTATTAACTACAATACCTACAATATGTGTCTTTAAAAGTCAAAAAGTGCACGGTCTCTGCTCTTTGGTCAGTTGCTAACACTATCTGAAGAGAAATTGATTAATATAAGGCACAAAGTACCAGAATCATTTCCTATTTGTATTTAAGATATTTGTATTGACTTGTGAAGTTCATCTAAGAAAAAAATCAAGATAATATGTCTACTTCAGATGTCAGGTCATTAATGCCAAGATTAAAATTCCTCTGCACACCAGAAGTGGTGGGAGGGGGAAGGGATCTTGAATAAGAATATACAGGGATGGAAAAAAATATTCAGAGGGAAAGCTGAACACAAAGTAAATATATGTGTTGCAATCTTATTTACATTACCACCCTTGATAAGCCATGCTTATGATTCTTATCCTCTTTATAGTTATTGTTAACTTTTCTGCATTTTAAATTCATTTTACTGTTTTTTTGATAAATACAAAATAAAGAAGGAAAAAAAAGAAAAAAAAAGAAGACAATGACAATAAAAAAAATTCCTCTGCACTAAAAGTTTGAGAAATACATCTAAAGCATCTCATCTTATGCATGTTCTTCCTATTCTATATCAGGAAAACTAGAGGTGTTATAGCAGATTAAATGCCACAGAATTATATGGATTAAAATATAGGTGTAGCAATCTTATTTGTATTTCCACCCTTGATAAGCCATGCTTATGATTCTTATCCTCTGTATAGTTATTGTTAACCCTTCCACATTTTAAATTCTTTTTTTTTTACTGTGTTTTTTTTGATAAATACAAAATAAAGAAGGAAAAAAAAAAACAAAACAAAAAAAAAAAA
>PVIH01022336.1:0-27448 GCA_004025045.1 Sigmodon hispidus | reverse complement strand
AAGGTTCTTTTTTTTTTTTTTTTTTTTTTTTTTATATTTTTTGTATTTGTCAAGAAAAACAGTAAAATGAATTTAAAATGCTGATAAGTTAACAATAACTATAAAGAAGATAAAAATCATGAGCATGACTTATCAAGGGTGATAATGCAAATAAAATTGCTACACATATATTTACTTTATGTTCAGCTTTCCCTCTGAATTTTTTTTTTCCATCCCTGTATATCCCCATTCAAGGTCCCTTCCCCCTCCCGCCACATCAGGTCATTTTTTCTTCTCCACAACTCCCCATCCCCTCCCTGGGCAGGGAGCAGACAGTCCTATGGTCTCACTGACCCAATAATGCTTAGATAAGTCTCCACTCCTGGCAAATCCAGTTTTGTCCACCCTCCCTCAAGAGTGAGTCAGGTGTTCCTATAGTTGGAGTGGGATCCAAAGAGTCAGTCCAGGGTGTTTCTGATCCCACGCTGTTCAGTGGTTGTGTATTGCAGCTTGGGCATGATTGGCTATTTTTCTTGTTTGTTTGTTTAGAGACCACTAATGAGTGAGTACATCCCCTACTTATCTTTCTGAGTTTGTGATACCTCGCTCAGGAGGATATTCTCCAAATCCATCCATTTGCCTGCAAATTTTAGGATATCATTTTTTCTTACTGCTGAGTTGTATTCCATTGTGTAGATGTACCACAGTTTGTTAATCCATTCTTCAGTTGAGGGACATCTAGGTTGTTTCCAGGTTCTTGCTATTACAAATAATGCTGCTATGAACATAGTTGAGCTAATGCCTTTGGAGTACAAATGTGCATCTTTAAGGTATATGCCCAGTAGTGGTATTGCTTAATCCCTGGGGAGATGGATTCCCAGTTTTCTAATAAACCACCATACTGACTTCTTAACCATCCAGAATTACCTGCCCAGGGTTGGCACCAGGTACTATGTACTTGGCTCTTCCTCCTCAATCAATAATTAAGAAAATGCCCTCTAGGCTTATCTTATGAGGGCATTTTATCAAGTAATCATCCTCCTTACTAGGTGTGTCAAGCTTTGCATCATCTTGATCTTAGAGTAAACTAAAATAAAAATGTAAATACTTGGTTAGGAAATAAAAATATTACAGATGATAAATGTATTAGACAAGCATAGATCTATTGTGGATTTTATTTATAATTTGAGACATGGGACCTGAATGAAACTGTAATCAATACGCATATGCTGTTGACATGCTAAGGATTGATTTTAGAGCTCTGAATATGGTATGCAAGTACTATACTGTGGTGATATATTACACATTTAATAAAACCTAAAATATCAAGAGATCAACCCACAGTCAAAGACAAGGCAGACATTCTCAGGAAGTCCTTAATCTTTGAGTAACTAGGTATACATAGCTCAGAAAGATCTTGAGCTTTGAGTACAAAGTCAAACAGCTGGGCTTCAATGGCACATACATTTAATCCTGGTACAGGGACAGGCTAGAAGTGGTAACCTATGCCCTTAATCCCATATCTCCAGAGGCAGAGAACTTCTTGTGTTTCTGTGAGTTCAAGAATGACTCTCAAATAGAATAACTTCTGCCTTTAATCCTAACCTGGATGGGATACAGCAGAAAGTAGAAGCGACCAGGATAGAGGGTGAGGAAATTAGAATATAGCTGGGTGAGATTTGACTGTGGTGTTTTCCCTCTCTGATATTTCAGCATTTCCCCAATATTTAGCTATGAGTCTCTTTCAATACAATCAGAATTCATGCTGCACTACCACTGAGCTATATACTATATCTTGATTTTGCTTTTACTTTTTGAGAGTGCCTTACTAAGTTATTCATGCTAGCATTGCATTCACTCTGTTACACAGACAAGCTTTGAACTTATGATCATGCAATTTTATTCTCCTGAGTATCAGGATGTCAGGGTTCCATCATCAAAACCAGTATAATAAAAAATTTTTAGCAGTTCACTTTAGGCTCTGTTAAGTACTTTAAATGTTTAACTTAATTACAGTACATTATTTTATTATTAATAATAATAACCTGACCCACCATGTCAAGGACCTCATTTCCTGTCCAATTTAATTGGACACTCTATCATTTTACTGATCCTCTATGTTACCACTCATCTCTACATAGACACTGACTTCTACTGACAACTCTGCCTTACATAGTATCTAACACTATGTGCCATTGGGCTACCCCTGCTTTTAAGGTAGGGATTCTAAGGGATTCTCCAGGTAAGAATCACAGACTCCTCCAGCTAATTCCACACACCCAAGAACATATGAGTTGCATGTGTCCAGTTTGCTCACAATCCCTTTATCCCTCTACATTTCTTTTCATAATATGAATCCCACACTGCAACTGACAACTTAAATTCCCTTGTTATTTACCCGAACATCATTCATGTGAAACTCACATTGTCTCTTGAGGACAAGCTACAAGAATCTCCTGATTCTACAGAATGTCTGCTTCTGGACCCAAAATATTCAGGTAAGCCTTCACCATTTCTTACACCTAATTCAAACTGTATAATTTCCAAAACCTCACTGACTTATTTCAACAGTCAGTCCTAAACCTGGATTACAATATGATATGCTAGGATACCAACAACTAAAAATCTAAACATCAAAGAAGAGATCTTATATAAATTCCAATAAATATTGCAAAGGGTCTAACTCAAATTACGAAAGTCTCATCGATTACAAAATTATCAATAAAGACAACATAATTCCTAGAAAAATCAGCATCCTCATAGTAATGTTCTCTACGTAAAGTATCTTAGAAAGGACACAAGACAGTTGTTCAAGAAGTTGTTACAATAACTATGTTTAAGGAAGCCAAAAAGTATATAAATAGATACTACAATGAAGGCCCAAAAAAAATAATAATAGTTTATAAACCTGAAAGTATTTGCAAATTAGGAACAAAGACCCCAAAAGATATATAAAAATAATCAAAATCATGGTAGAAATTAATAAAATAATAATAATAAATAAATCAATAAGAGTATGTTCTCTGAAAAGATTACAAAGATTGAAAAAGTTTTACCTATATTAGTAAGAAAAAACATTACTTATATAAAAATTAAAGCTAAAAAGGGAAATATTAGACAGGCACTGAAGAACTTCAGATATCGCAGAGATATAACAAATTCTATATTTTATGAAATAGGAAAATCAAAAATAAAGGGACAAATGTACACAAACATACATCCCAGCATGTCAAAAATTACATAGATATATTGATAAAAATCAGCAAAATAAAATCAGTAATTAAAAATCTCCTAACTAAAAATATCAGAATTCTACCAAAACTTTAAAGAATAGCTCTAATGTTCTTCAATTTATACTACAAAGTAGTAAGAGAATAAATATTTCCAAATTTTTTTAATTAAGCCAGTATTATCCTCATATCAAAACCACAAAACACCCCAAAAATTATAATAATCTTTCTGATAGCACAAATGGAAAATTTTTCAATAAAATACCTAACAAATGGGAACTTAATAAGTAAGAAGCCTTCTAAATACATGTACTTATTCAATATTTACATGAGGTGATCTAAGTATACTTGTTAAACAATGGTGGTGACAGAGCCTCAACTGACTTATTATTGAATGAAACTTCCAGTTCCAGGATTAGGTTGTACCTAATTAAATTGCTGACCAAAGGAATCCATGAGAATTCCCAAATAATCCATGTTGTTGGCAAAGTTTATATATAAAGAAATTTATTCATTTCTCCCCATAAATGGATGTTTTAAGTCATCTATACAACTCATTGAACAGAGAGAAATCAGCTAGTGCCTTCATAGAATTTTCATCACTCTATGATGTCTTCAGTACAGGAAGTTACTTTGCTTGCTACTAAAAAAGAAACATAAACACTAAGCCAGTCACAAACTCTCTGATTTACAAAGTCCTAAGTAATGTAAGAACTCAGTGTTCAAATCTCAACGTAATAAAGGTACCACTCTACAGCAACACCACAGCCAACATGCTAAACTGAAAAGAGAAATCAAAGAACTTCCTCTTAAATCACATGCAGTGTAAGACTATCAACTCGCTTCAGTACTATTCCATGAAGTTGTTAAACTATTTACCAGAAAAATAAGAAAAAAAGAGAATATAAATAAAAAGGAAATAAGTCTAAGCATCCTTATTGGCAGGTAATATTTTATTCATAAAATAACCTAAATATTTCATAAAATGCATCTAAGCTAATAAATATATTCAGTAAAATAGCCAAATTGAACATTAAAATGCAAATATTTGTATGTACTAAAATCATAAGGGGAAAGAAAGAACAGGAACACACACACAATTGAAAAAATATGAGTTACAGTATATTTAGCTAGGACAGTGAAAGACACGTACAATTACAACTTTAAGAAATTGAAGGAAAAAAGTCAAGAAGAGTACAATTACTCACATAAATTTTTAAAATTTAAAGTTCATAAAGAAATAGAAAAAAAATTATAATACCTAAAACAAAACAATATAAATACTCATGGAGGTATCTGCATTTCAGATTTAAATTTATGCTAATGAGAAATAAGCATAATTAAGTGTAGCATTGTTCCCAGATTTAAAAAATACATGTAACAATGGAATAAAAATGAAGAGGCACATGTAAGTCTCATTCTTGGAACCTCCTGAAAATGAAGACAAAAGGCTTTCAAGAAAAGACAGCATATTCAACAAATAGTGTTGGTCAGACTGGAAAGCATTATATAGAAGAGGAAAACAAATCCTGAACTCTTACCTAGCACAAAACTCAAAACTCCAAATCACCAAGGACATTAACATAACACTTTATGCTAAAACTTGTAAAAACAATGTGAGGGATATATTTGAACTTATTGGCACAGGGAAGGACTTTCTGAAAAAGGCATAGATGGCATAGGCATTAAAAACAACAACAACAACAACAACAACAAAAGGCATGTATGAAGGAGCAAATGAAACTAAAATGCTCCTGCACATCAAAGGACACATTCATTAAAGTGAAAACTCAGACTATGGATTATGAAATAATTTACCAGCCATATACCTGAAAGAGGCTTAATGACTACAATATTCAAAATGCTACAAAAATTAAATAAAAATAAAAAAGAAGGAAATAAAACTAAACACCAAAAACCACCCCAAAATAGTCAATTAAAATTGAAGAATTGCGATTAAACAGTTTCCAAAACATGAAACGCAAGTAGCTAAGGAATATTACTTTAAGTGTTCAACAACCTTAACCACCAGAGAAATGCATTTCAAAACTATAGTAAAATTTAAACTCACCTTAGTCGTAACAGCTAAGTTTAAAAAAAGAAAAGGCAAACACTTGTAGTGGAATGTTCTGTATGCTGAAAAGAAGGGAACTGTTTTTGCCTATGTACAACACCGTGGAAGTGGGTGGAGAATCAGAGGGCAGGCAGGTAGAAAAGGGTGGAGTTACTCAGTCTCCATGTATCCCCTGAAGAAGAAGCATGTAGGAATCCAGTTGATCCATGGGCTGCAAACCATGTGGTGGGTAGATTAATGGAAATGGGTTGATTTAAGATGAAAGAGCCAGCTAGTAATGTGCTTAAGACATGGGCCAAACAGTATGAAGTAATATATTTATTTCTTTGGGGGACAAAATCCACTGCACGGACCAGGTTCAAACCTCTGGATCCAAAAGGGGCCCGGGAAACTTCTACAACATATGGCGTCCACGAGGGCTGAACACCCGCATAAAGCTGAGAAAGTTTAAAAAGCTTAAAGAGCATTCTAGATCACCAAAACAGAGCCAAAAGCAGCTTTCTGAATTGCATATTTGAAATGATTTATGGTACAGAGACAGCGCGGTTTTCAGGTAGGAATTTAAAAATGGCACATTCCTGGCACACAGCTTAAACTCATATGATTCACGAAAGGCTTGGCATAAGTGTGATTGATTTAAGGTTTCTGCTTATATTGAACAGAAAGGAAACAGAGTTAAAAACAGTTTTTCTGGTAGCAGCATTTCCTGAGTACACTCTGGCTGCCGGCAGTGGCAGAGTTGTACGGGCTCCTCCACCATATTGAAATGCTGCCAAAAGGTGCAGAGTCAGCAATTAAAGTGATACCAACATTATAAAAGCTCTTTGGGTTAGAAAATAATTAAGGATTCTCAATAAGACAGATTTAGACTCACAAAACCTCTAAACGGGGTACAATGTATGTAAAATACGCATAAGCTTCAGAGAGAGAGAGAAAAAAAAAAGATTGAAGAAAGCCCTTGAACAAGGAGAAATAGGAATAAAGATAAAGATAAAGGCCATGTAAAGATGGCAGATAAACAAAGAGTCTGGATTATGTTTGTTGTGTGTTCTTTTAATTTTTTAACTTTTAATAAGCTAACTATAGAAAGATGGTTGATTGCTAAGGCTGCTAAGTTAAATAAATACATATACTTTTAAGATATCTTGACTTTGAAATCTGTTTATAAGAATATGTTACTTGGGAAAAGAGTTTCTGCTTTTCTCTCCACAGAAAATCAAAACCTGTGCATTAGTTCTAGGCAAATGTGGTTCCATTTGCCAAGGCCACCTGAAATTCTCTGATTGGAAGAGCAGCTTCCAAGATGGCCAGTTGAGATGATCCATCTTCAAAACTGCATGAGATCAACGTCCTTAGACAGCAGGAAGCAGTAAAAGAAAGAAAGCTACATCCAATTTCCCCAAAATATTACTTATTAATGTTTGTTTTCATTACAAATGGTTAATGGTCATAGTCAATCTCCTTTAAAAAAAGAAAGAAAATAAGAGGAGGATATGTTATAGGAATGATTAGAAAAGATAAGTGGATTTTGGTTTATTGATATAAACTTAAGGTCAATTTTGTTATGCTGTATGTATTTTTCTACTCTTGGTTAAGGTATGATGCTGATGTAACTCATCTAAAATTGTAATGTGTAATTGAGAAATGCAGATTAATAGTCATCTATGATAACCAAAGTTATAGTCATGTTAGTTAGGCTTTTATAGGTATACAAAGATACATTTCAGTTAGATAGGTAGTCTTCAAACACTTCAAAGACATGCAGAATATGACATTTAAATTATTTTAAGAACTTAGACTTTTCTGGACAGTGAGACAGGTCTGCTCCTGGAAGCACCAATGTATTTCAGGAAAATGATGGGCACTGAAGAAACTTCATGTGGAATTTACTTTGTGGCAACAGTTAGCCACTGGACAAGAAACTGTTCTGGTATTGAATGCTTGATAGTATGCTGTATAAACTGGATATGCAGGTTCCATAGGAAAGTGACCTCTGAACTTTGGCAGAACAAGCCAAGATTGTCCTTCAAGTTCCTGCTTTGCAGAAAAAATTTCCAGGCATCCTTCTGGACATAAGGAGAAGTGACTGATGGACTGTGTCAGGTTTCCTGCATCACTGCAAGGTATGCCAGATACTTTGGGCCATATATGCTGAAGATGGATGCCCCAACGTTACAAAGGAACTTTGCATGTCTGTCCAGGCAGTCAGGTGTCATCTCTGTCATTTTGTAGACTTTCACTTGTAGTTGCTTGCACTTCCTGTTTATTTGGATAATATTATATCCTTCTGTGGTCTTTGGTGTGGTTGAAGGTTTAATAATTATAGGTATAGTTCTTTTTGGTTTAAAAGGTATATTAGATATGAAACTTTAGACTCACAATGATAAGGCAGATAATGGAATATTCTCTTTAATTTTGTGAATGCAAATAGACTGGATATTGTGACTGTAATTCCTGCTTGAGAGCTGTTCTGTTGTAATTTTGCTATATGGAAATTGAAACCTTCCTTTTTAATTAGACAGAAAAGAGGAAATGTGGTGGGAATGTTCTCTGGATGCTGTAAATAAAGTAACTGATTTGGCCTATGTAGGGCACCGTAGAAGTGGGTGGAGTATCAGATTAAGAGACAAGCAGAAGGAGGGTGGAGTTTGTCAGTCTCCATCCGGCCCCTGAAGAACACAGTCATGTAAGAAATACAGGTGAGCCACAGTGGACCATGTGGCGGGTAGAATAGTAGAAATGGGTTGATTTAAGATAAAAGAGCTAGCTAGTAATGTGCTTAAGACATGGACCAAACAGTACAAATTTAATATAAGTGTCTGATTCATTTCTTTGGGGGACAAAAGCCACCATGCGGACCAGGTTCCAAACCTCTGCCGCGGGCCAGGTTACAAACTGCTGGGCCTAAACGGGCCTGGAAAATGTTCTACAACAAACACTGGCATGTATTTCCTCAGTGTGGAAGGTTCTTTAAAAGGTTATAGTTAGATCTAGCACATAATCCACCTATATCACTCTTAGAAATACACTCAAGCAACTCAATATCTATTGTTTATTGCTGTTTTCTTCTTAACGGACACAATCTGCAGTCTAGATGATTAGTGATAAATGGATAATAAAAAAGTATGGCAAATTCACATAATGAAATATTAAATACCCAGCTGATAAGGAAAACAAAATTTACAGGTTAATGAATAGATTCTGTGTCTTAGATGTAATCTAGATCCAGAAAGTGAGCTAGTATGTGGAAGTTTATTTTTCTTGTTATTTGTTTGTTTTTCCTGTGGATCTTTTTTTAATCTTTAAAGTTTTTGTTTTATTTGAATAGTTATAAAGGTCAGAATTAGGGTCTGTGTGGGAGTTTTCAAATAGAGAAGATAGAAAACGCTATATGAAACAAGAAAGAACAATGGACCCCTCACTAAGACACTGTTGCTAAAAATACCACAGAGACCAAAGTTGTTCAAGTTACAGAGAATAAGGAAGGCAAAATGCTTAAACCTAAGTGGTCAGTCTGTATCTCACTTCTCCTCACAAGGTACCAGGATGACCATGGAAGAGGGAAAGGAATCATCTCAAACCTAGATGGGTGGATAGCTACAATGAAACTACATTTGTGTAACCGCCAAAGCAGTTAAACAGTAATTCACAGTCATTGTAACACCATACACAATGTCGGTTCAAGCTCAAGCCAAACCAAAAATAACATCACAAAGAAATAAAGTTTGATACTGACCTGAGGATCTAATAGCAGCTTATAGCTGTTGACAAAAGGAAAGACAAATTTCCCAAAGATATAGCCCTTTGTAGGTAGACCACACATAAGTAGATGGCTTCAAGTAGATGGCACAAGAAAAATAGGGAGAACAAATTGAATTGATAGTGTTTTCCTGAAGTTGACAAAAAGTGGGCAGAAAAGAAACTGGGGATATATAATGTCAAATATATTCTATGAAACATCTCAAAATTGTGATATATATTTTTAAAAATAATAATAGTTCATTTGGACAAGTGCATTTTTTTTTTTTGCCAAAATAAAAATTGAATCCAGGAACAAACCTGATTTGTTCTCTAATAGCAAGCATATTACATTATAGAATTTACTAAATATAAGACCATTTAATATTCATTTCTCTAATGAGTTGTTAGACTCATTTAATTTTGTTCATGTGTCTGTATGTACGAAAGGACATATTCACTTACTACAGTTTTATAAACCTAAACCACTAGTATTTTTAAGCATCAAGATCAACATATTAACTTTGGACATTTTCTAGTTGCTTAAAGGATTAAAACATATTTGTTCTTTTTTGTATGGTAGTCATTAATCCAAAAACTCCAGAGACTTAAGTAGACCTCTGTGAGCCAAAGGCCAGAATCATATATACGATATATATTAAAGTCTAAGTTAGTCAAAGATACACTGTGGGAACCACTCCACCAAAAGTAAGATCACTAGGTAAAATTAGGAGTAGGCTTGAATCAGTAGCACTGGAAAGGACTTTCTGTCTCTAATAACAAATATTAAGACCAACACTTATTAAACTGGACCTCATAAAGTTGAAAGGCTTATATATAACAAAGAACACCATTATCTAGACAAAATAGTATTCTATATAATGGGAAAATATGTTAAGCAATAATGCATCATATAGAAGGTTAGTATTTATGACATAAAAAACTAAAAGAACTGAACACAAGAACACAAATAATGCAAACAAAAATTGTGTACAGAAATAAGCAGAGTTCTAAAAATTTAAAATACAGGTGGCTATAAAACACAAAAATTTTAACATCCTTAATCACCAGTGAAATATAAATTAATATTGTTTTAGATGAATTTTGCACCACTCATAGTGACCAAATCAGAAAACAAGTGACAATTTATAGTAGCAGAACACATTTATTGCTGGTAGGAGTAAAGACTGGTACAGCACTATGAAAGTTAGTGTGAAGATGTTCTGGGAATTGGGGAATCTGGGAATAGATTCACCTCAATAAGCAGCTATACCACCCCTTGGCATATGTCCAAAGAACTCAACATGCTGCTGCATAAAACTGTACATCTATAATCACTGATGCCCTATTAATAATAGCCAGAAATTGAAAGGAGCCAGAAATTATTAAATGTATACAGGTAAATTAATGGAGCTAAAAACACTTAGACGAATATTGTATGTTTTCTCATACATTTGGATATTAGCCTTAAAATTTTGACATGTGTGCTACAATCCAAATATTTCTACAATCCAAATAATCATAGAGGCAAAGTACTAGGCAAGAGACCAGGAAAGAAAACAGAATCTCTCAAGGAACAAGAAAGAGAATGTACTTTTCTGAAGAGATAAGGGTAAACTATAACAGGATTGTTAAGAAAGTAGTGAGATGAAAGAGAAAGGTAAATGATGGAAGACTGGGAGGGAAAACTAACAATAATGGCCACTTGAAGAGATATGTGAAAACCTAAAACTTTACAAGCTTCCTAAAATATACACATGTATGAAAGAAATATACATGGACTTCAGAAACAATAAAAGCCACAATTCTCCAACTAGGTATCACATTTTACTAAATAAAACCTCCAGTGCCAGCAATGGGTTACATCTTGTTAAATTGTTTGCCAAAGACATCTTTTGGAACCTCTCAAACATTACAAGTTATTGTCAAGAATATTAGTTGCTCTTCACAACCTGGAGGTAAGGCCCTATTGCTGATAACAATACTTACTTATGTCACTGAACATAGAAGAGTCAAGCTGGTACATAAATAGAAGCCTTACTTAGACTGATCAGCCATTAATAGTGCTCAAATATACCTTTTATGCTACCAAAGGAGAAGCTATGAATTCTGCATCCAACTACAATGAATTGCCTGCAAGATTGGTGCATTAATGGCAATCATGTTGTAATAGTAACCAAATACTATTACATGAGATGCAGCCCATACCAGGCACTTACAGTGGCCCCAGCCTGAGACAAAGTAAGTTGTGGACTTTGGGAAAAACTCTACTAAAAAAATAAAAACAAAAACACAGAATACATGGCTTTTAATGGCACACTTTTATACCCCCTCATCAGTGCGTAACTGAACACCCATCAGAGAAGCTTCTCATTACAGTAGATGAGAATTAGCTCAGAGACCTACAACTTGAAAAAAGATCCAGGAAGTGTGATGGTGTAACATTTATCATAGAATAAAATGTCTTTGTAAAATCCTGTCCCTCAAATTTCAAGGGTCTAAGCAGAAGAGGAGGTAGATTGTAAGAGCTGGAGGTAAAGATTGACCCCCAAAACCAGTATTTCCACAGACACAAAAGAATACGTTGCATGAAATCTTAGAGAATGTGGCAGTACACACAAGAGCTTCACAGGTTCAAGAAAAAGAGAGGTCCTCTTCTGGAGAGAGAAAAGTATGCATAGAATGCAACTCCTAATTCGAAAGCTATTTGCAACTGATATCTATTGGGGAAGGGAAAGTAAACTTTCTCCAACCAAATGTCCTGGGCATAATGAGTATATGTTCCATGCAGGCCACAGTCACATAGAACTGAAGTTACTGAGGTATATGAGCCACTGTTCTCAGATCTAGGAACTGAACAAGGGCAGTATGAGCTCTAAACCAATTGAGTCAACTCTCCAGACACTCACCAATACTTCTTAACACTTGACTCAGTATCTATTTGTCCACTCTTCTTACTTTAACCTCTCTCAATTTCTATGCTATTTCCATGGACTTTTTTCTATCAACTCTTGCTATCTAGATATTCTATTTTACTGGAGAGTAATGTGGTTCTCTGAAAAACAGGTGCATCATTCCTCTTAATAAGTGGATTGATAAGAAAAGTTATAATCTTCTATTCTTCCTTGTATTTAGTCTCTTGCATATATGTTTATAGTGAACAGAATCAAAACTGTGAGTATTATAGTCTTATAGAAAAGTAACTTTAGTGACAATTTTTAATAGAGGAGCTGCCTATTCTTGAGTTAGTGATTTAAGAAAGGCAAATAATTAGTGGCCAATTCATTTGCTCAAAATGTGTATTTTTGATGCCTGGAAAAATACTCTAAGCTATAAAATGTAATGATAAATTAAAGTGACATGTCTATGTACCATTAATATCTACTGGCATCAGAAAATTCCTTTCAATCATTACCTACAGGACACATGCATGTTTTTCTCCCCAAAAGGCAACTTGAACATGTAAAAACATAAAAAGCAACTGAAAACGCAAAGAAGAATACTGTGAACATTGTGATAAATTGCCTGAAATGAAATGATTTGGTGCATCTTAAACTGTGATAACTAGCAGAGAGATGTATTGGAAGATTAGTAAGTTGGTGACTAAAACAGAGATGTATTGGAAGATTAGGAAGAAGGTGCCACTGACCCTAAATCTAATTGCTAAGACTATGAGTATAAAAGAAATTCATCAAAAATATCTTAATGAAACTTTCAGCTGCAGCTGAGAACTGCAGTCCACTAAAAGCCTAATGAAGGACTACATGAGCAATTACACATATTGTTAAAGAATCAATCAGCAATGAATATTTCTGTGATTTGAGTAGAAATTGAAATTAAGCTTAATGAATATATAATTTCTTTCTCAAAGCTGAAGAGGCTTACTTCTGTAAGACTTTTTAAAGAAAGCATACATGGGAAAATTAAACATTATAATATTCTTAAAAGATTGAACACTTTTACTAAAATATTTCTAGACCATTCTTGAAAGATTGAGAATTTGTTCCAAAAAATTTCAGTGTACTATATTTTTTTATATTAGACAGAACTGAGAATTAGTTTGATTCTACTATTTAACTAGCTCTAAGAATTTAATAATGGTTCTTGTCCTCATTGAGCTGAGCCTGAGTTTCCCCTTACATGGATGTAACAAAATAAATTAAAGTATGTAAATGTATTATGAAAATTTAATGAATATATAAAATATTCTTCTTTACTTAGAGATAATGTATATAGAAATATCTTATAATAGAGATATTGTTAATGTAATTTTATTGATATAGGTAGTGTCACTATTATCAATGCAAAATAAAGTCTGAAGATGGATAATGAAGTAAAAAAATATAAATTATAAATAAATATGATTTAGATAATCTAAGAAAAATTCATGTTTAATAACTTGGAAGGTAAAGATTTTAGCAAAATTTGTAAATTGGACATTTGCAAAATCTTACAGTAAAACTAAATCATCATCTTTTCAAATCAGGATAAAATGTTACTTTGATTGTTCAGGATAGAAAATCAAGTTATTTTAATAATTTGTAAAGTAAAACATGACTCAAAAGTAATTTAACTTAATGTAAATTAAATTAGACATTAGTTCCTTCATTTCAATAATGACCAATGAACAACATCAAGTTTAGAATTATGATTCCTCACCAATATTATTATCTACACCAACTTCTGTGATGTTTTCTTACCTATATGTAAAGGAAAGAAAGTAACTTCAGGGTAGACTTTTCTCACATGCTGCTATTTTTCAATGGAAATAAGATTTTTAATACCTGTCTTAATAGTAAAGTTGTAATGGTGAATATTTGAAAGGGATATAAAAAATACTTCTCCTCCTCCTTTTTGTTACTTCTTATCCTATTCCTTCTTGTGGCTCTCTGAACCTCCTGCTTCTACTCCTGAGAATTTTATGCCCTCTTTCCTTGTCTGTTTTAATATACACAACAACATATAAAAAATATCATCCACCATGATCAAGTAGGCTTCATCACAGAAATGCAGGGATGGATCAAAAAATGGAAAACTGTAAATGTCATCCATCATATAAACAAATTGAAGGGAAAAAACCACATGTTCATTTCCTTAGATGCTGAAAAAGCCTTCAACAAAATCCAACATGCACTCATGATAAAAGTCCTGGAGAGAGCAGGAATACAGGGAAAAATACTTAAATATAATAAAGGTGATTTTCAAAAAGCTGACAACCAGCATCAAACTTAATGAAAAAAGACTCAAAGCAATCCCACTAAAATCAATAGAACAAGACAAGATAAGGAGAGCTCTTATCTGTTCAACATAGTTCTCAAAGATATAGCTAAAGCAATAAGAGAACAAAAAGAGATTAAAGGCATACAAATTGGAAAGGAAAAGGTAAAAATATCTCTATTTGCAGATGACATGAATGTATATATAAGTGACACACAAAATTCTACCATGGAACTTCTACAGCTGGTAAACACCTTCAGCAATGCAGCCAGATACAAGAAATCAGTAGCCCTCTTATGCATTAAAGATAAAAGGGCTGAAAAAGAAATGAGGGAAATATCATCCTTTATAATAGCTATAGATAGCATTAAATACCTTGTAGTAACTAAAACCAGAGAAGTAACATATCTATTTGACAAAAAATTTAAATCTCTGCAGAAAGAAATTGAAGAGGATATAAGAAAATGGAAAGATCTCCCATGTTCCTGCATAGTGAAAATGGCAATCTTACCAAAAAGCAATATAAAGATTCAATGCATCAAAATCCCAACACAATATTTTACAGACCTTGAAAGAATAATACTCAATTTTATTTGGAATAATAGGAAAGCCAAGATTGCCAAAACAATTTGGCTCAACAAAGGAATCTCAGGTGGCATCACCATCCCTGACTTAAATTATACTATAGAGCTACAGTAATAAAAACAGTTTGGTACTGGCATAAAAACAAACTTGTGTATCAATGGAATCAATTTAAAGACTAGACATTAACTCACACACCTATGAACACTTGATTTTTGACAAAGAGGCCAAACATATTTAATGGAAGAAAGGTAGTATCTTCAACAAATGGTGTTGGCATAACTGAATGATAGTGTGTAGAAAAATGAAAATAGATCCAAACCTTGCAGAAAACTTAAACCCAAGTGGATCAAAGACTTCAACATAAAACCGGCTACACTGAACTTGATAGAAAAGAAAGTGGAAAATACCCACCAACGCATTGACACTGGTGACCACTTCCTAAACATAACACCAGTAGCAAACACACTAAGAACAACAATCAGTAAGTGGGATCTCCTGAAACTGAGAAGCTTCTGTAAAGCCAAGGACACAGTCACTTTGGAATGCAGTATGGTGGTTTCTCAGAATACTGGGAATCCATCTTCCCAAGGATCCAGCAATAACACTCTTAGGCATATACCCTAAAGACACATATTAACACTCCTAAAGCATTAGCTCAACTATGTTCATAGCAGCATTATTTGTAATAGTAAGAACTTGGAAACAACCTAGATACCCCTCAACTAAAGAAATGATAACAAACTGTGGTACATCTACACAATGAGTACTACTCAACAGTAAGAAAAAAATGACACTCTAAAATCTGCAGGCAAATGAATGGATATGTGAGAATATTCTCCTGTGTGAGTTATCACAATTCCAGAAAGAGAAGCAGGAGATGCTCTTACTCATTAGTGGAGTTTAAATATATATATGTATATAAAGAGAGACGTCATTGTACACAAGAACTCAAGGCTAGAACATAGCTAAATGACGTAATGCCTCACTTCTGCATTTACTGCCTCTCGAAGAGGGTTAGGTAAGGAAAGACTTGTTTATTTGTCTGGCCACAGGATGTTTAATTATGCTCCAGTAAGCAAATGAGCAGCATGAATGGGTGGTTTTGTAAATGGGGAGATCATAAGAGTGGGCATGTTACTGAGAGGTCTGATATCTGAGTTTGATTGGGTGCATGATGTTAAAACATCAAATAATAAATATATTTTTAAAAAGGAAAAAAGTAAATACTATGATTAATATCAAGTTTTACTGGCTTTGTAACTTTTAAAGAATTTGTTTGTTTTTTTAAGTTTTATGGAATTATATGAATGTGTTTGTCATAGTTTTTTTAAGTTATAGTAGAATTCTATAGTAAGTCCATATTTTCTTGTGTTTGTTTAAGTTATTACTGTTTTTTATTTTTAGTATGTAGTATTTTATTAGTATGCATTTGTTAAAATCATTCATTGAATTTAGGTTTAATTTTGTACCTAAAAACTAACCAGTTTTTTCTGAATCTTCAATTTATCAAATCAAATTTATAATGTATGTCCTTATTATTTTCTGGTATTTCATTCATATCTGTTAGAGTGCTTGACTTTCAATTTCTAGTATTATTGAAGTAGGTATTCCCTTTCTTGTTAAATTTGGTTAAGAATTTGCCAATCATGTTTATTCTTTAAAAAAATTAAATAATTAATTAAAAAATATATAGCCTCTAGCTATGTAGCCTTGATTCACTGAAGAACACATCACATTATACAACAGGGTAGTTTTGAACTAACAGAGATCATCCTGTCTCTATCTCCTGGGTGTTTAAAGATATTGAATGATTAAAGGCATGTGATACCATGTCAGATGATGACAAATTTCTAAATTAAAATATTCTTTTGTTAATTTTTAATTGCTTTTTATTTTTTAATAAAGTCTCATTTTTTATCCATGTATCCCCTTGTTTAAACAACTCCCCCCTACCCCAGCCCCGCTGCAACCTCCAAGTCACTCCCTCTTCTCCCCATCTCCTCATCTCCTTCCCAGAAAGAGCAGGAGGTCCCAAGGTGGATTCATCCAGCATCCACTCCAGGCAAGTCCAATTTCCTTATCCCAATATAAAGACTGGGTGAGCACCTGTCCATGGGGGGGATGGGGAGATGTGGAGAAGAGAGAATATCCTGATGTGGTGGGAGGGGGAAGGAACCTTGAATAAAGGATATACAAGGATAGAAAATGTGACTTCTTTATTCATAATAAGAAAATAAGAAAAAAATACACTCTTAACTATCTGTAAAAAAAAATTAAAGTTATGTTATGTTATCCCAAGTGTTGGAATTAAAGGTACTTGCCACCAAACAAAGAAAAATTCTACCTTGGGACGCTGGAGAGATGGCTCAGAGGTTACAAACAATGACTGTTCTTCCAGAGGTCTTGATTTCAATTTCCAGCAACCACATGGGGGCTCACAACCATCTATGACGACATCTGGTACCCTCTTCTGTATACTGTATACAAAATAAATAAATCTTAAAAAAAAAAAAAGACTGGGTCAGGCGTTCCTCTGGAGAAAATGGGCTCCAAGAAGCCTGTCCAAGGTGTTTCAGATCACAAGCTATTCAATGGTGGTGGGTTGCAGCTTGGGTGTGATTTGCTTTTTGTTTAAAGTCCACTAATGACTGAGTACATCCCCTGCTTCTCTTTCTGGGTTTGTGATAACTCACTCAGGAGGATATTCTACAAATCCATCCATTTGCATGCCAATTTTAGGATATCATTTTTTCTTACTGCTTGGTAGTACTCCATTGTGAAGATGTATCACAGTTAGTTAATTCATGCTTTAGTTGAGGGGTATCTAGGTTGTTTCCAGTTCTTGCTTTTACCAATAATACTGCTATGACATAGTTAAGATAATGCTTTTGGAGTGCGAATATGCATCTTTAGGGTATATGCTCAGTACTAGTATTGCTGGATCCTGGGGGTGATTGATTCCCAGTTTTCTGAGGAATACTGCATTCCAATGTGGCTTAACAAACATACAAACCCAAGAACAGTAAAGGAGAGTTCCTCTTGCACCACATACACTCCACCATAGGCTGTAATCTGTGTTTTTAATCTTAGCCATTCCAACAGGTGTCAGGTGGTATCTCAAACTTGTTTTGATTTACATTCCTCTGATAGCTAAAAATGCTGAGCACTTTTTCAAGTGCCTTTCAGCAATGTGTAATTCTTCTGCTTAGAATTCCATTTTTAGTTCTGAACCCAATTTTTTAATTGGGTTTTTAAGGGCTTTTAGCTCTAGTTTCTTGAGTTCTCTTAAATTTTAGAGATTAGTCTTCTATCACTTATAGGGTTGGTAAAAATCTTTTCCCATTCTGTAGGCTGTCATTTTGTTTTATTGACTGTGTCCTTGGCTTTACAGAACTTCTTAATTTCAGGAGACCACACTTACTTATTGCTGGTCTTAATGTCTGTGTTACTGATGTTATATTTAGGAAGTAGTCATCTGTGTCGATGCTTTGGAGGGTATTTCCCACTATTCTTTCAGTTAAGTTCAGTGTAGCTGGTTTTATGTTGAGGTTTTTGATTAACTTGGATTTGTGTTTTGTGCAGGCTGATAGGTTTGGATCTCTTTTCATTTTTCTACATACTACCATCCAGTTATGTCAGCATCATTAGTTGAAGATACTATGTTTTTTTTCATTGAATATTTTGGGCCTCTTTGTGGAAGATCAGGTGTTCATAGGTAAGTGTGTTATATTGAGGTCTTCAATTTGATTCCATTGATCCACAAGTCTTTTTGATCCTAGTACCACAGTGTTTTAATTACTGTAGCTCTATAGTATAACTTGAAGTTTGGGATGGTGATGCCTCCCAAGGTTCTTTTGTTAAGCAAATTGTTTTGGCAATCTTGTCTTTTCTGTTATTCCAAGTGAAATTGAGTATTGTTCTTTCAAGGTCTGTAAAAATTTTGTTTGAATTATGATGGGAATTGCAGTAAATCTGTAGATTGCTTTTGGTAAGATTGCCATTTTTACTATTTTTACATTTTTACTACCTATCCAGGAACATGAGAGATCTTTAAATTTTCTGATATATTCTCCAAATTCTTTCTTCAGTGTTTTTAAGTTTTTAATGCTATTTGCAGCTATTATAAAGGGTGATGTTTCCCTTATTTCTTTTTCAGCCCTTTTATTTTAAGTGCACATTTGGGCTACTGATTTCTTTGAGTTAATCTTGTATCCTGCTACATTGCTGAAGGTGTTTATCAGCTGTAGAAATTCCCTGGTAGAGTTTTTGGATCACTTATGAATACACTCATATCATCTGCAAATAGGGATAGTTTTACATTTTCTTTTCCAATTTGTATCCATTTAATTTTCTTTTGTTCTCTTACTTCTCTAGCTAAAACATCAAGAACTATATTGAATATTTCAGGAGAGACTGGCAGCCTTGTCTAGCTTCTTATTTTAGTGGAATTACATTGAGTCTTTTTCCATTAAGTTTGATGTTGGCCATCAGCTTCTTATAAATCACCACTATTATATTTAGATATTTTTCCGTGTATTCCTGATCTCTCTGTGACTTTTATCATAAAGGCTGATTTTGTCAAAGGCTTTTCAGCATCTAAAGATATGATCATGTTGTTTTTTTTCCTTCAGTTTGTTTATATGATGCATGACATTCACAGTTTTTCATATGTTGAAACATCCCTGCATTTTTGGGATGAAGACTACTTGATCATGGTGGATGATTTTTTTTATATGTTGCAGTAATCGGTTTGCCAGAATTTTGTTGAGAATTTTTGCATCAATATTCATGAGAGTAATTGGTCTGTAATTCTCTTTCTTGTTGCGTCTTTGATTGGCTTGGGAATTACAGTGATTGTGGCCTCATAAAAATAGTTTGGCATAGTCATAATTTGAAAATGTATACTCCACAAAACTGGAAAACCTAGAAGAAATGGACAGCTGTATTAATAGTACTTACCAAAATTAAATCATGATCAAATTAAATACCTAAGCAAACCTATAACACCAAAGGAAACTGAAGCTACCAATAAAAGCCTCCCAAGTAATAAAAACCCAGGTCCAGATGGTTTCAGTGCAGAATTCTACCAGACATTCAAAGAATAACTAATATCAATACTTCTCAAACTCTTCCATACAGTAGAAATTGTACTATTCTTTTTGTTGTTTAGGTTCCTTCAGTTGGTAGGCATTCTGTGATTTTTTTATGTTGTTGAACTCTAACTTAGGCTATGTTTGTCTGATATGATACAAGGGGGTATTTCCATTCTTTTGTATCCACTGATATTTGTTTTATGACCAATTATGTGGTCAATTTTAGAGAATGTTCCATGTGGTGCTGAGAAATATGTATATTCTTTTGTGTTTGGGTGGAAGATTTGTAAATATGTATTAAGTCCATTTGCATCATAACCTCTATTTGACCCCTTATTTCTATATTGAGTCTCTGTCTTGTTGACCTATCCAAGGGTGAAAGGAGATATTGAGGTCTCCCGCTATTAGGATGTGAGAAGTGAGCTGTAGTAGTGTTTCTTTTACATAGGTAGGTACCCTTATATAGGGGCATAAATATTTCAGGATTGAAATCTCATCTTGACCAATTGTTCCTGTGATGAATAAGTAAGGTCCATCTTGGTCTCTTTTAATTGATTTTAGCTTGAAGTCTACTTTGTTAGATATTGGGATGGCAATTCAGCTTGTTTTTTAGGGCCATTTGAAAGGAAAATATTTTCCCAACCCTTTACTCTGAGCCTGTGTCTGTCTTTGAGATTCAGGTATGTTTCTTGTATGTAGCAAAAAAAAAAAAAAAAAAAAAATGGCTTGTTTTTGTATCCATTGTGTTAGAATGTGTCTTTTTGTAGGTGAATTGAGTCCATTAATATTAAGGAATATTAATGACCAGTGATTGCTATTTCCTGCTATGTTTGATGGTAGCTTATATGCATTTCTTTCCTTTGGGCTTTTCTTCTGTGGAATTATTGATTGTTTGTGGTTTCATGGGTATATCTGGGATCCTTAGGTTGGAGTTTTACCTCTAATGCTTTCTGAAGGGCCAGATTTTTGGATAGGTATTGTTTAAGTCTGAATTTGGCATGATATATCTTGTTTACCCAATCTATGGTAATTGTGAGTTTTGCTGAGTATAGTAGTCCGGGTTGGTAGCCATGCTCTTTTAGTGCCCCTGTAACTTCTAATCAGGACTTTCTTGCTTTCATTGTTTGCATTGAATAGCCTGGTGTTATTCTGATGGGTCTGCTTTTATAGGTAAGTTGGCCCTTTTATTTTACAGCATTTAAAATCATTTCTTTGTTTCTATGTTTTGTGGCTTGATTATTATGTGACAAGCAGACTTTTTGGGGAGTTTAATCTATCTGTTGTTTGTAAGCTTCTTGTATCTTTACAGGCATTTTCATTTTTAGGTTAGGAAAGTTTCCTTCTATGATTTTATTGAACACATTGTCTGTGTTTTTGAACTGTATTCTTCTTCTTTTATTCCTGTTATACTCAGGTTTGATCTTTTCATGGTGTGCAAAATTTCCTGAACATTTTGTGTTATGGCTTTTTCAGTTTTAGTATTTTTTTGACTGATGTATCTATTCCTGCTATTGAGTGTTCCACTCCAGAGATTCTCTCTTTCACGTCCTTTTTACCTTTTTTAAAAATTATTATGAATAAAGAAGTCACATTTTCTATCCTTGTATATCTTTACTCAAGGTCCCTTCCCCTTCCCACCACATCTCGTCATTCTCTTTTCTTCACATCTCCCCATCCCCTCCATGAGCAGGCGGTCCCAAGATCCCACGGTCCCAATATTGCTTAGTTCAGCCTCCACTACTGGCAAATCCAGTTTTTCTCCCCCCAACATCAAGACTAAGTCAGGTGTTCCTCTAAGAGGAGTGGGATCCAAGGAGTCATGTCTTGAATTCTAGTGTTTATACATGTATCTGTAGTTCCAGTTCTTTTCTCCAGATTTTCTACTTCTACCTTTGCTTTATTTTATGCCTTTTTTATTGCTTTTATTTCAATTTTTAGTTCATGGAATGTTTCTTTTATTTTTTGGTTTACCTTTTCTTGGTTTTCTTTCAAGGATTTGTTCATCTCTTCCAATTTTTTGTTTGTATTTTCTTCTATTTCTTTAAGGAAATATTTTATATCTTCTTTTATGGCTTCTAAAATCTTCACAAAGGTGTTTTTGATGTTGTTTCCTTCTGTTTCCTGTTCTTTGTTCTGTCTAGGTCTTAGTGTTGTAGAACCACCAGTTTCCTCTGGTGTTGCCTTGTTGTTCTTTATATTGCTATATGCATTCTTGTACTGGCATCTGCCCTTTGCTTCTGTGGTTCACTTTTAGTTAGATCCTAGTCAGTTGTGGTTTGTGTGTCTCCTGTCTGCTCTGACCACAGGTTCTATATGTTCTCTAACTTTGCTCTTGACATGGGTATGCATTTCAAATATGTCTCTCCTTCTATGATGAAGCAGCTCACCCTGGTGGAAGGACTTGACCATGGGAGGTCCCTCCTGCTATGTGTATTGCTGGGGAAGGTCTTTCCTAGCTTTAGCCTAGGGCCTATGTGCTAGCAAGAATGTGAGATCAGAACTAGCAGGAGCTAGCTAGTATCTGCTCACCTCTGAATCTGCTCTGGACTTGGATCTGTGTTTCAAAGGCAACCATCTCAAATTAAAATATTCTTAAACATCCCTTTTGCTTTAACTAAGTAGTATTGTATTCAGTATAGTTGGAGAGGTTGCTACCATAAAGATTCTAATTAGTTTCACTTGTTTCTTGAGGTTGTTAAGAAAGAATAGTTTCTGTAAAATTTAAAGTACCTTAAAGCAAATTTGAAAGAATTAAGATAAAATGTTCAGCTGCTCAAAAATGATTTCTGATTTCACTGAAAATTTAGCCTTAATTTTTGATCTTTGGAAGTTGCAAAAACAAGCTCATGCATTGCAAATTTAATAGATGTGTAGATTTCCTCCTGGAGGCTGAAAGGTTGATTCTGACTACAGAGTCCTCAGAAGACCACAGGGAAGACAAATATCTTCTATTTGGTCAAAATAAAAAATTGATAATTTTGGCAATTACTCTTCATAACTGACTGACACCGCATTAATTGGAATGATCAGTATTAATATATTTTACAGATCATGTAATGCTCCCTTTTACTTCATATATTTAATGACAGATTTGTAATTATTTCAATTAAAAAATTTATTTAGAGCAACTGATAATCCATACATATTTGTATGCATTTTAACTAGTGATACACTCTATAATAACACCTTTCAAAACAATTTTCCCATGTTATAGCCAGAATATTTTCATTAATGAAATTGATATACTCCATCAATTTCATTCATACGTCTCCAGTTATGAAAGCATTTATCTGTTAATTTACTTATTGCTATTTTTCAACTGAATATTTTATCTACTACTTTGTGTAAAGTTTAATTATTTTTTATTTTTAAGATTATAATATAATTACATAATTTCTCTGTTCCCTTTCTGCCCTACAAATCATCCCATATATCCTTCCTGGTTTTCTTTCAGATTCATTAGTCTTTTGTCATTAGCTGTTACAATGCAAATGTGAGCATATATTGAAGGCCATTATATGAACCTAGCTGTATTTAAAGGAATTGGGATTCATCTGCCTCTTGAGTATCAGTATAAAAGGATGTACCATGACATCAGACAAATTATTAAAGACAATTTTTGAAGGGATTAGATACAAAGTTTTTCTTTGTAATCCTCCTGACTTTTCTAGAACTCACTTTGTATACCAAGCTATTCTAAGACTCACAGAGATCTGTCTATCTCTGCCTCTCCTCCGAGTACTGGGATTAAAGGCATGCACCACTACTACTAGACTAGATCAAAATATTCTTAAACATCCCTGTGCATATAAGTGATTGGTCCCATAGCAGGTACAGTTAAGGGAAGTGGCTAGTATAAAAATTCTAATAACATTTTTGGAAATATATTAGAAATATATATTTCTTAATATATACATATAAACTTGCTCAGTCTGTATAATATTAATTACATTATGTCATCAGGGATCATGGTTTAATATTGAATGACCAATTTGATATGTTCTTCTCTGAGGAAGACTATTTCTCCTACTCTTGGAATTCCTTAGTTGCTTGTAGCTCTTTGTGTAGGATTGAGGCCTCCTGGGCTTATCCACCCGTGTTACCATACCTATTGTGGTCTTTTTAAAAGCTCATGTTACGCAGTCATTTTTTTTTTTTTTTTTTGCTTTTAGTTGGCTTTGGCTCCAAACTCTTTTATAATATATATTTATATTTGAAAATGTTTGAAAGTTTTTTTTCTATATACCCTTGCTTGCTCTCCCTTCCCTCCTCCCTGTGTCTGCCAGTCCTCCCTCAGTCTCCATAACCACATCTCCAGATCCATTCCTCAAAGGAGGCAAGGAGTCCCAAAGTTGGTCAGTTCAAACTGGTGTATTTATTTGCAGTAGGTCTGATTTCTTCCTCCCAATATTAGGCCTTGGTTAGGTGTTCCTCTGTAGGAAATAGGATCCAAGATGCCAGTTCTTACACAGGAACATAATCTGATTCTACTCCATGAGGTTTGACAAACTGCCCATACCTTTTGTCAGTCATCTACTTTGGAGGGTATAGTTTCTTTCCCTGAAGATTCCCCAGTGCCTGTTTCTGATTCAGTGAGCTCCCAAAAGCTCCAGCCAGCTATCTCTGTGGGACTACTCCTCATAATCTAGATCTCTTTGCTCATATACACTCTCCTCTCTGTCTCCTTACCTGGAACAGGAGCTCAACCTGCTGCTTAGTTATGGATCTCTATTTCTACATTTATTCATTGCTGGATGAATGTTCTATAATGACATGTAGGGTGGTCATTCTTTGATTATGGGGAAAGTTCTTTTAAGGCACCCCTCTACTATTAATTGAATTCCCAGCCAGGGTCATCCTACAGATTTTTCTAGCATCTGGCCTCTTTCCAACCCAACAGTAGCTTTTTCTATCAAGATATCCATCTCTTTTTCTCCCTCTTTGTTTCTCCTCTCACTCCACCATCTCCTTTTCTCATGATTTATTCTCACCTCTCCTTGGTCACTACCCATTATGATCCAAATTTATTCAAGAGATTGTCTCTATTTTTCTTTTCAGGGGGTATCCCTAGATGTCTCTTTTAAGATCCTTCTGATCCAAAGCTGTTGAGAGGTTGTAGTTTGCAGCCTGGACATTCTTTGACATCCTAAAATTTGCAGGTAAATGGATGAATTTTGAGTATCCTCCGGACTGAAGTAACACAGGCCCAGAAAGATAGGCATGTGATGTACTCACTCATAAGTGGATTTTAGTTTCTGACATTGCAAACTTCCTGATGCTCTGGCTTTTACAATCTTTTTGGTTTCATCTTCTGCATGAGTCCTGAGCCTTGGATGTATAGGTGATATCTTAGGTGTCTCCATTTGGACTGGAATCCACAACTCTGCATTTTAATTATTGGTGGTTTTCTGTAATGGTCTCCATTTATTGCAAAGAGAACTTTCCTTGATTAGGGGCTATGACTACCTATAAACATAAGGATGAATGTTTAGAATGTAGTAATGAATTATTCTGATTTAGTAAAGTCGTAATTGTAGGATTTCCTCTAAGATCCATGACTTTACTAGCTATTTAAACCTACACATAATTTTTATATGAATTAAGTATACTCTATCACCAGACTATGTACCTATGCACCAACAATATACTATTTACCTCTCAATTTCTCTAAACTTATTTGTTGTTTTCAACATAGATATATAGATACATGGATGAGTCTGAATGATGCATGCCTTTAATCCAGACCTTGAGGGTGAAAAGCACATCTTTAACCTGGGCCACACTGGAAAGACAATGGAAGAAGATAAGATGTGTTCTCCTTCTATGTCTTCTTGGCCTCACCATCTCAGCACATTCATTTTTTTTATTATGAATAAAGTCATATTTTTATCTGTGTATATCCTTGTTCAAGCTCCCTTCCCCCTCCCACTCCTTCCAGCCACTCTCTCTTCTCCACATCTCTTAACGGACATTGGAGCCTGCTCCTTTGGAATTTTACCATACACAGAACAACAGTTGAAATATCTCATCTTCTGGGCCTGAACAACTGCAGATTCCTGAGCTTTCCATTCTCAGCTAGCAATTCTTGGACTGTAGCCTAAAACTTATTCCAGTAAAATTTTCATATATATACTGTTAGAGTCGGCACCCCAAAACAGAGAGCTTCACTCCGATATCGGGTAGCAAAAAGAAGCTTTAATGAACAGGAGCCCATGGGTCACCAGCAAAAAGGGGAAGCTAGTGACCCCGAGCCCAAGGCTTACAGAGCTTTTAAGGGAAGTTCTACGGGGGAGGGAGAAATGGAGTCATCATGGCTCAGCTATCTGGTCGGGTCAGGTGCTCTTCAGAATTTGGGTGGGTAAACGAATTCCGGTGCTATCTGAGAGCCCACCTGGTGCTTCCTCAAACTTGGCAAGCTGAATTCCTAGTGTGGGGCGTGAGAGCAAGGCACGGCATTTCTCTAATAAGTTTACAATTAGTTTACAATTTAACAGCACAGATGGTGAGTTTCCTTTTTACAATGGCCCATTCAATACATATGTGTATATATATATAGAGAGAGGTTCACTCTATAAATTTTGTGACCCTAGAGAACCCTGAATAATATAGCAACTAAATGAAAGATTGTAGCTGGAAATCAGGAACTGTATATGTGAACGATCGTGTCATAGGACTAGAGACGAGCTGGGCATGGTTAACTGAAAAGGATTCCGGAAGTAGACCTTCGAGGGAGGGGACCAGGACAGGAAGTCATCATTCTCTCACGAGAGTTCCCCGACCGAGTGCGCAGTTCGCTCCAGCTGCCCGGGAGTACGGCGTGGGGATAAAGAATCTTCCTTAGAAAGGCTCCGGCGCGCTGCAACCTCATCCTGTCATCTTCTCCTAAAACCAGCTCTGTTTTGTAAGCTATTTTCTCCAAATAAACCCTGTTTAAAAACATATCTCAGGGCGGGTTTTTACCGGGATAATTGGCGCCCAACGTGGGGCTCGAACCCACGACCCTGGGATTAAGAGTCCCATGCTCTACCGACTGAGATATGTTCAGGCTACTTATGATGACCATGCTCTGTTGCTGTGTCGTACTGCCACCTTAAATGCTTAGGAAAAGGTTTTGGACCCAGGACAGATAATTGAGTCATATACCCAGATTAAACAAGGTTCAATGGAGCCTTATACAGACTTTTTACAGAGGTTGACTCAGTCTGTAAATAGAGCAGTGTCAGATCCAGAAGTTAGGAAACAATTGATACTCTCTTTGGCCTTCGATAATGCTAATATGACATGTAAAAAATTGATCATGCCATTAAAGATCAGGGGTGCACCCTTAGATGAGTGGATTCAATATGCACTTAATGCTGAATATATACACCATAATGAAGAGAATTGGGTAGGTCAAGCCATTGCTAATGCTAAGATGAGAAATCAAGGCATTATTTGCTTCAATTGTGGTAAGCCAGGCCATATAAAGAGAAATTGTAGACAAAGCAAACGTGGGAACTTTTCCAATCACAGGAGTGACTTAAACAGAAAGC
>PVIH01022335.1:0-27450 GCA_004025045.1 Sigmodon hispidus | reverse complement strand
AAAAAAAAAAAAAAAAAAAAAAAAAAAAAAAAAAAAAAAAAAAAAAAAAAAACTAAAGCCAACCTTCTGCTGCATACAAGAAGCACACCTCAACTCCAAAGACAAATACTGGCTCAGAGTAAAGGGTTGGGAAAAGATTTTCTAATCAGATAGCCCCAAGAAAGAAGCTGGTATTGCTATCCTAATATCCAACAAAGTAGGCTTCAAACAAAAATATCAATCAAAAAAATATCAATACAGGCATTACTTATTTGTCTCAGGAACAATCAATTAAGATGAACTCTCAATCCTGAATTTTTATGCCCCTAATATAAGGACACCTTTATATGTAAAAAAAAAAAATAATAATACTAGAGCTTAAATCCCACATCAAATGTCATACTCTGAATAGTAGGAGACTTCAATACCTCACTTTCACCCTTGGATAGATCAACCAGACAAAGACTTAACAAAGAAATAAGGGGGCTAGCAGATGTTATAATAAAAATGTACTTAGTAGATATTACAGAAGCTTCCATTTGAACACAAAGGAATATACATATTTCTAAGCACCCCATGGAACTTTTTCTAAAATTAACCACAAACTTGGTCATAATGCAATTATCAAAAAATGGTAATAACCCTATTATGTATCATTTCAAACTACCATGGCCTAAAGTTAGAATTCAACAACAATAAAAATAAAGAAAGCCTAACAATTCATGGAAACTGAATGTCTCTACATTGATCCACCCCTGGGTCAAGGAAGAAATTAAGAAAGAAATCAAAGTCTTCCTAGAATTTAACAAAAATGAATCCACACCATACCCAAACTTATTGGACACAATGAACGTAGTCTTAAGAGGAAAATTCATAGCACTAGATGCCTATTTGAAAAATCAAGTAGAATCTCACATATGAGACCTAACAACACAACTAAAGGCTTTAGAACAATTAGAAGCAAACTCACATAGAAGGAGTAGACAGCAAAAAATAATCAAACTTAGGGCTAAAATCTGTATAATAGAAACAAAGAGAACAATACAAAAAAAAATCAATGAATCAAAAAGTTGGTTCTTTGAGAAAGTCAACAAGATAGACAAACCCTTATCCAAACTAACCAAAATATATAGAGAGGGTATTCAAATCAATAGAATCAGAAATAAAAAGGGAGACATAATGACAAACACCCAGGAAATCCAGAGAATTATCATGTCATAATCTGAAAATCTATACTCCACTAAAATGGTAAACCTAATTTTACCAAATTTTAGGTAAACCTAAAAAGAAATGGAAAGCTTTCTGAAAAACTATCAACTACCAAAATTAAATCAAGAACATATTAAAGACCTAAACAGACATATAACACCAAAGGGAATTGAAGCTGATAGTAAAAAAAAAAAAAAAAAAAAAAAAAAAAAAAAAAAAAAAAAAAAAAAAAAAAAAAAAAAAAAAAAAAAAAAAAAAAAAAAAAAAATCTCCCAAATAAAAAAAGCTCAGGTCCAGATGGCTTTACTGCAGAAGTCTACCAGATATTCAACCTATTCCCTACAGTGAAAACTGAAGGAAAGCTACCAAACTCTTTTTATGAGGCCACAATCACCTTGATACCCAAGCCACTAAAAGATGCAATGAAGAAAGAGAGCTACAGACCAATCTCCCTCATGAACATTGTTGCAAAAATATTCAAACCAGTTACAACATATAAAAAAAAAGTCATCCACCATGATCAAAGTAGGCTTCATCCCAGAAATGCTGGGATGGTTCAACATACAAAAAACTATAAATGTCATCTCTCATATAAACAAATTGAAGAAAAAAAGCCACATGATAGTATCCTTAGACACTGAAAAAGCCATTGACAAAGTCCAAAACTCCTTTATGATAAAAGTCCTGGAGAGATCAGGAATACAGAGAAAATTCCTAAGTATAATAAAGGTGACTTGCAAGAAGCTGACAGCCAACATTAAACTAAATGTGGAGAAACTCAAAACAATCCCATTAAAATCAGGAACTAGGCAAGGCTGTCCCCTTTTCCCTTATCTATTCAATATAGTTCTTGAAGTTTTAGCCAAATTACAAATGATTAAAAAGTACCTAAAAAGCAAGTCAACATCTTTAGCCATCAGAGAAATGCAAATCAAAACAACTTTGAGATGCCACCTTACACAGGTCAGATTGGTTAAGATCAAAAACACAGAGGACAGCCAATGCTGAAGAGGGTATGGAGCAAGGGGAACACTGCTCCATTGCTGGTGGGAATGTAAACTGGTTCAGCAACTCTGGAATTCTGTAGAGTGGTCTGTCAGAAAACTTGGAATCACTGTCCCCAAGGATCTATCAATACCAATATTGGGCATATACCCTTAAAACACACATTCACACCCCAAAAGCATTAGCTCAACTATGTTCATAGAAGCAATATTTGTATTAGCAAGAACATAGAAATAACCTAGATGTCCCTTAACTGAGGAATGGATTAACAAACTGTGGTACATCTACACAATGGAGTACTACTCAGCAGTAAGACAAAATGATACACTAAAATTTGCAGGCAAATGAATGGATTTGGAGAATATCCTCCTGAGCGAGGTCTCACAAACCCAGAAAGATAAGCAGGGGATGTACTCACTCATTAGTGGACTTTAAGCAAAAACATTCTTATCTTATTTAAAGATGATGGGTAAATGAAGTGATTTAAAACACACACTCACACAGACACACAGACACATACAGACATACAGAAACCTTTCTGGTTTGACTGTAGAAGGATTGCTTAGCAAAAATTTGTGGTGGTGGTAGCCATGGAGCATCTGTGGGCAGTAGCTGTGCCCCACTGTGCTTTCTTCATCTGTAGCTGAGCCTAATCTGGCTTGAGGAGCTTTAGATTTTATTTTTATGTTTCATGTATTATAGAGAAAAGAGTTTTATTAGTGTATGCTTTTTTTAGCTATTCTGAATGTTTTGCTTTTTATATAAAATTTGATATTGATTTTTGAAAAACAATAAAAAGACAAAAAAGAAAAAGAACCCCATACGTTGTCTTATTGGTTTTTTTTTTTAAGGGTCTGGCCACAGGGAGTCTAATTATGCTAGAGTAAGTAAATGAGCAGCATGAATAGGCAGTTTTGTAAATGGGGAGATCATAAGAGTTGGTATGAATCTGAGATGTCTGATATCTGAGTTTGATGGGGTGCATGATGTAAAAACACAATATAATAAATATATACATAAAACAAATAAAAATAATATATTTTTAATCATTTGCTTATAGCACCTTTTATATCATTACTTGACATACTAGCATCTTGAAAAGAGACATCCTTAGTTTGATAAAACCTTGAATTGTTGTTTCATGGCATCTATAGCTGTAACCTTCAAAAAGGAGCTTAAACATTACTTCAATTAACAAATATATTTATGGATAAGCAAATCATGGATAGATAATAGAGAATTACTGCTGTCTTGGTGTTAGCTGTGCTATACCCCATTCTAACATTAATTAATAAAATACCAACTATGGCAAAGACAAAAAAATAGATGGAGATGGTAAATAGAAGTAGCTATGCATACATACCTAATAATGCAATCTAGCAGGAGAGTGTGGATGCAGAAAATATTTAAATTCTCTAGAGCGGCTGTGAGGTGGGTCAGGAGATACAGATGCCTGTCTGAAGACCTAAGTTTGGTATATAAAATTTAAATGGTAGATGGGAGAAATAATTACAATAAGTTGCCCTTTGAAGTCTACTTTGCATGCATGTTCATACCACATACACACTACAGACATATAAATGGATGAAATTTCATAGGCCATAGAGAAGTCATAACTTGGTCAGCATAACATTATTCCCATGTAAGCTACATTATAATATCTTACCACTTACCAGTTGTCTAAGGCATTCTGTTATAGGCTTCACACAAATTTCAAAGTATTCTGTTTTTCTAAGTATCTATTTAATAACCACAGTGACAAAAGCAGCCATAGTATCAGAGATGAATCAAAGTTGACATATGAGTACAATTAGATGAAAACAATTTAGAAACATACAAGATATTTGTACATTCCTTTTATAGTGACAAAGAAAATGTTTACTTCACACAAAAAACTATTACATGTCATGTTTAGAGCCTAAGAAACAAGTGTTCAAGTTCACTGTGTTGTGTATATAAACTGCACTCAATGAAGCACATTAAATAAAAATTTTAAAGAGATCTTCAGTGTATATGTGCTCTTTCTTTGCAATATCTGAAATCAAATAAGATTCATGTGTTTTGTCAGAATGCTAGTCAATCAACTTTACATGAACAAATTTGCATACACTCAAATACACTTTAACTTCACTATTATATGTACATTTTCTTGTAATAGTATGCTTTCACAAGAATTTCATTCTCTGTTTTACAAAAAGGTCATTGTTAGTATTCATTCCGTTGATTTTAAATTCATTATTTTGTAATTGACAAAATCTGTTCATATTGATAAGCAGACTAGTCCTACTTGATCTCATTTCTATTTTTTTTATTATTATTATTATTATTATTATTATTATTATTATTATTGTGTGTGTAGTAAATACAACCCACAGCTGAGATCCAGACCAACCCACAGCTGCTTAGTCACCCAAAAATGACTTCGATGCTTATATTAATTACATACTGTTCAACTCATGACTAAGGCTCATTGCCAGTTAGCTATCTCATCTTAATTCAAGTCTTTTTCACCAATCTGTCCTGCCATGTGGCCCATGGCTTACTTATCTCTTTACATTTTGCTTCTTAGATGGTTGGATCACATCTCTCTTTACTCTGCCCTCCTTCCCCTTTACTTAGGCTCAGATTTTCTGCCTTCTTGTAAGATGACTTGCATAGACCAAAATGGTTCCTTTATTAACCGATGATATTTACAGCATACAGAAAGACATCCCACATGATATATATGTGCCAAGGCATGCATATAAAGTTCCAAGGGCAACCTTTGGTTACCAATTCTCTCTTTATACTTTGAGATCTCAGGATCAAGTTGTTAGATTTGTGCAGCGATAGCTTCACCTGCTGAATCATCTTGCCATCTTACAAATGCTCTTTTTTAAGGTGCTTCTGTCTCTGAAAGAACAGTGTTTGTGTTTCCTCAGTAGTGGGATGTTATATTGCTGGAATGGAGCTTCCAGAGGTCCTTAAGGGAACATAAAAATACTTTGCATGCTTGATGAAAAACAAAAATGTGCCAAAATCCAGGCAATGATGAAAACTGGAACAAGGAGATGACACATTCAACCCCCTGAGATTTGGTTGTCCTGTCCAACTACATAGGATTCTGGGAAGCTATCTTTTGTAGTGTAAACATTCAGCTTCATAAGACAGGTTTTTAAATTAGACTTTTTCTTCTGGGTTTTGGTAGTATTAGTAAGCTGAATAATTTTTCTCTCTTTTATTATCTCCTCACTTTTTTCCTTTTTTCCCCTTTTTCTTTCCTTTCTCTTTACTCTTCACCTTCCATTTGCTTTTTTCTTTCTCTATTGCTCTCTGTATTTGAAGTAGAATTCTACACTGACATGCAGGTGTCTTGGAACTCATACTCATATTACTTCAGCCTCCTAAGGGCTGGAATTGCAGATATTCTTTACCACATCCAACTCTGGATATAAAGAAGAGAAGGCTGGAGAATATTAGAAATGTGAAGGAGATAGATTAAGCTAGAAAAAAGAATTATACATATATAATTATGCCATTTTATGGGGAAAGATTGCATTGTCAATTAAAGGTGTTAGAACGTGGAGTAAAGGGCTGTTTTATGGACACAGGAATATTAGAATCTTATGATATGAATGTGACATGAAAGAAAAGAAGTCTTGAAGGAGGAAATGGAAACATCACATCCACAAAACTTGATGTGAAAACCACAGAAAAAAAACAGTTCATTTGGTCTGGGGTATGGAGTTTACAAATGATAGAGGCACCTAGTGCTTACACTTCAAAAAAACCATAGGCTTATATTGTACTGCTGAAATCTATGACAGATATCTAAGAATAAGTGAGTTATAAGACATTTCTAAAAAGCTCTAGGCCTTAGGAGTTGGCATTTTTCAGCATTCCAAAAAGCAGTATTGTGTCAATAGGAAAATGTATACGAGAGTGACCAAGACACAAGCACATATTGTATAGTCTCCCAGAGCAGAGAAGCATGCTTTGATCCTCATCTGTGGGATGTGATTTTCTCTGGCCTCTGGTACTCTTTGCAACTACAGTGATCAACAGTTTCACCCAGTTTCTTTCTCTGAAAAGTCTCTCAGTAAGTTACATAAGACTAACAAGTACAAGATACCCAAAAAGAATCTTGTAAAAGAAGGTGTGACCTGTCACAGACCAGGGTACATTTAGTATATATTAGCACATAACAACAACAACAAAAAGTTGGAAAATTTCAGAGGTTGTAACTTAAGCTAAAAAACATCCATTTGTACAGACTAAAAACAGAATGTTAGAGAGTTTCTGAGCTATGCTAGAAAATAGCTATGTTAGAGGCCAGCCTCACTGCTAGCAGGCAGAGATCAAAAAGCAAGGATGAGAGGCAGGTTGCAATGATTAACCTGAGGAAATGGACTGACTCTAACATGAGCCAGCACAGAAACAATGTGTTTCTGTCATTAAGTTATGTGTTTTCATTTTTTAAAGAAAAGGGAGAAAAAAAGATCACATTGTTTGTACTTAATTTCTAGAATATATAGATTAGTCAACTTTAGCTGCATATTATAGTCTTTTGACTCATTTCTCTGCTCAAGGTTGGCTTTTCCTTTGCTTCAGTGTTTCCTTTCAATATCTGGGTCTTTCTCCCACCCAGGAAGTCTTCTAACCACCTAAATATCCTGCAGTGCATATTCAAATTACATTAGGAAAGAAAGCCACAGTATCTGCTACTAGAGGAGTCTATGCACATGAGTAAACACCACAGGTACTCAGAGGCCTTTGCTGTGGTCAAGTTTATGTTTATTCTTGATAATTTAAAAGGTCTTATAATCAGAAACAATAAATGTACCAGACTTAGATCACATTTAACAAATGCAAAGTAATTCAGTTTAATAAAAGAAAGAAATGTCAGGCAAATCATTCCATCATATCTGCCAGAAGGCTCATCTTAGCAAGCACAAACAAATTCAGTTACAAGTTGATCAGTCACATGATATACACGGATGTGGCCACCATAGATATTCTTATATAAGTTTAATCTCTGAGTTTTCATCTTATTGGTTTTTATTCTTCTTAAATTATTGATATTTTTCATCACAAGCTTTCCAAAATAGTGAGGTTATTTTTTTTATAAAGCTTCAGAGTTTAATGTACATTTAATAATGTAGTTAATAAAGATGTTATGTTAGCTAAAATGGCAGCTTTTTCTCAGGTTTAAAACTTAAAGCTATGTTCTGTATTTTTTTCTCCTAGATTTTGTAATCTTTTAATTATGTGTGGTGGTACAGAAAGCAAGAAGAACCATAGAGTAACTGGAGGCTATTTGTATTAGTTAGTCTTCTCTTGCTGTGATAAGATATTATGACCATGACAATTTAGAGAAGAGCTTACATCTTTTGACTTACATCTCCAGGCTGGCAGATCTTAGGCACATCTGGGAGCAGAAAGTTGGGGACTCACATCTCCAAAACACAGGCACTAAGTAGAAAAATTCAATTATAAGTGACATGAAACTTTTCATTCTAAACATCATTAACACACAAAGGCAGTCTTTCCTTAATCTGCTCAAATATGCTAATGACTCTAGACCAAAAATGCCAAAACATTGATCTATAAGTGACATGATTCTTCAAATCACCACATTATTCTTGCTTTCTGTATCAATGATAAAACACTGACCAAAGGCAACTTGAAGAAAGAAAGCTTATTTACCTAAAAACTCTCAGTTTGTCACTGAGTCAAATTGGAGAAGAAACTCAAGGAAGAAACCTGGAAGCAAGAACTAAAACACAGACCATCAGGCAATGTTGTTTATTTCTTTGTTTCCCTTAATTTATTCAGCCAGCCTTCTTTACAACCACACAGGCCTAACTGCCCAGGGATAGTAATGCCTACAGTGTACTGGACCTTTTCACATCAATCAGCACTAAAACATGTCCATAGATCAGGCAAATGCAGACAAATCCACAGTTGAAGTTCACCTCTTTCCAGATTATTCTAGTTTGTGTTGTCGACAAAACTCAACCAGCACTGAGACCCACAGCCTAGTGTTCATAGCTTTACCAGAAAATGTTGATTTTAAATGATCTTTTGTATTCATTATTTTTAGATTTATTTATTTATTATGTATACAGTATACAGAAGAGGATACTAGATGTCATCATAGATGGTTGTAAGCCACCATGTGCTTGCTGGGATCTGAATATCAATTCTTATGACCCTAAAATATTGTTGCTGTTATTTTCTTTTCTATTTTCTTTAGGTTTTTAATTACTGCCCCTTTTTTATGAATAAAGTCATTTTTTTAATCTATGTATCCCCTTATTCAAACTGTTTTCCCCTCCCGTCCATTCCAGTCACTTTCTATTCTCCCCATCTCCTTAACTCCTCCCCAGCAAGGGCAGGAGGTCCCTAGGTCCCAAAGTGGCTTGGTTCAGCATCCACTTTTTCTCTAATAGTTAAATTAATATAAAACATAAGCAATAACCCTGCAAAGTTATTTTTCTTCTGTCCTTAGTTATGGGAAACTAAATTTTGCAATGTGCTACTAGATATTTTATAGACACAGGAAATAACGTCCTCTCTTCAAGTTTATTACATCTATTCAGAAAAGATCACTGCCAGCCCTTTATCTGGAACAGTTATATAAGAAGGCCAACCCTAAAGAGCACCTGTACTTTTCAAGGAAACTAAGAAGCACAAGGCTCCCGTAGAAAGGAAGGAAAAGACAAAGATCAACAATGGCAACCCAGTGTGTGACTGTATAATTCACAGTACCAGGATGATTGCTTTTCCATTTGATTTATCATGTTACTATATGAAACATTTTTTTCTTCTAAAAAAAAAAACAAAGACACTCTTTTTTATTTAGTTGAATTCTTTTTTTTCTGTATTTCTCATAGGCTTTATTTACACAAAAAATTTCCATACAAACCTTAATCATTGATTACCCCACAATTGAGTCAGTGAGTTTGCAGTAGCTCAGGTCAGCTGTCTCTGTGGTTTTCGCATCTTGACCTTGACCCCTTGGCTCATATGATCCCTCTTCCTCTCCTCAACTCAACTTCAGGGACTTGGCCAGAGCTTAGCTGTGAATCTCTGCATCTGCTTCCATCAGTTACCAGATGAAGGTTCTATGATAACAATTAGGATGGTCATCAATTAATTTGATTATAGAGCAAGATCAGTTTAGGCACCCTCTCCATTACTGCTTGGCATCTTCACTGGGGTCTAGATTAACAGCTGGAAAACTTGCATAGGACCTAACTTGTTCCTCTGAATGTGAATAACAGTTGTGAAATTTGAGCAGTTGTTGGGGCCTCTGGCAGTGGGACAAAGATTGATCTCCTAATGCATAAACTGGCTTTTTGGAGCCCATTTCCTATAGAGAGATACCTTGCTCAGCCTTACAAAGGGTGGGAGGAGCTGAGTTCTGCCTCAGCTTGATATTCCAGACTTTGTTGAGTCTCTATGGAAAGCCGTTTGAGGGTAGATGGTAGGTAGAGGTGAGGAGAAGCTCGGGAATGAGAGAGAGGAGAAGGAAGGGGAACTGTGATTGTTATGTTAAAAAAATAACTCCCTCCCCTCCTTCCTCGACCCCTGCCTCTATTCTCTCTCCAGGTCCACTGCTCCTCCATTTCCCTTTCAGTAATATCTACAAAAGATGAATACAAAAAACTTGGCATAAACCTTCATATCAAGGCTGGAAAACGCCTCTCAGTTTGAAGAATTGGGTCCTACAAGCAAACAAAAAATTCAGAGACACTTCCACTAGCAATGTGGAAAGTACTACAAAAACAAGCTAAAAAACTACAGCATGTATACAAGAATCTAGCACAGACCCACATAGGCTCCTTGATTTCTGATTAACTGCTGTATGCCTAGTATATGTAAGTCATAAGCTGGTAATTGTGTATCTATTATTATCACTCTTTGCTTTTGACAATTTCTTCTATCAATAGGAAAGGGCAACTAGAGAGTACAAGCTTATGTAAGACAATCCAGCTGTTAATGGAGAAGTGAAAATTTAAAGATGTGTATTTTTGTTGTACCCTGTTCTTACATGTTGGGTATTAATTCATAACTTACCTTGTTTTTTGTTAATATTCATTGATCACTCATATCATGCCAGAAAAGAGTCTACATAGTACAAACACACACATACTCTCTCTCTCTCTCTCTCTCTCTCTATATATATATATATATATATATGTATATATGTATATATATATATATATATTCTTTGAACCTTCAAGTAATGTCTATGTAATTGGTTCAATTATTTTCTCTTTACAAGTTAGATTTAAAAAAAAGGAAACAAAAAGCACAACACTGAAAATTGAAAGTAAATGTACTAACTAAAATGAATAACTGGGATAACCAGAGCCTTTAACTCCCTCTCTAGGCCTTAGTCATCATTGGATAGCACCTTACTTGGCAAGTGTTTGTACGTCAAACACTCTTGGTATTAATGACACATCTGTGAACAAAACTGACAAAATCTACATTGTTCCAGAGCATAGAATCTAGTGGGATGAGACACAAATAAATATATATTACACCACAGTGATCTTTTATATTATGTTATGTTATTAAATACTTTAGAGAAAATTGAGAAGGATCTTGAAGAAAGCATATGGAGAAGTGAATGAACACTCAATAGCACATGCTATTTGTGCAGCAAACCCAGGTTTCATTAACAGCATCCCTATGGTATCTAAAAAACACGATGTTGCTTTGGTTTCATGAGTTCTGATGCCCTTTATCTAGCTGCCACAGAAAACAGACACATGTGTGAATGTGTGGTGAACAGACATACATGCAGGTAAAACAGTCATACAAATATAATAATAAAATATTATTTTAAAGATGTCATAGAAAAACTTGAGGAAGTTAAAGGTGAATGTTTATCTGGTAGGTGTGCATGATCCTATGAAGTAACTGATAATGTTAGTATCAGGAGAAGACCCAAAGACATTAAAAGATTAAACCTTATGACGCCACTGGAAATACTGTATGCATAGAAAAATTCATGCAGAAAACATGAGAAAGGATACAGCTTGTCATGTTTCAAGAACTTACATAAAATGAGTTAGGCAAAAGAATAGGTGAAAAAAATAAAAAGGCACTTGGAAAAACTTCTCTAAACAACTATGAAAATGTCTAATTTCATTCTAAATCAAATTGCAAAACACTCAGGTGAAGACTGTAGTTTGAAAAGAAAATTGCAATGATTATTTAGGCCTCAATGAAAAGCAAATAAAATTATGAAGAACTAAAATAGAGTCAAACAAGTTAGTAAAGATATTACTTTGGTTTGTTGCTATAAAAGGCATTGAAATCTAGTGATGAAATGGCAAAGAACATTGGCATATTTGTAGATACAAATATAATATAGCTTGGCATATAAGATTGACTTAGATCTTTCAGAGAAGAAAAAAATAAAATTTGACCAATGGAAGAAATGCAATTGTTTTTAGTAGATAGGAATTCAGGAAGAAAATGGTAGGTAAGTTATGAATAATAGTTTCAAATATCATAATGTCAGTGTTTATAAATGGCAGATGAAGAAAATGTGAAGACTAGGTACTGTCAGAATGTTTCATTTTGCAGTAATAACAAATGATTTTCAAACCTTACAGTGGCCAGCAGTGAACATAAATTCAATTCTCACTCATTCTACCTAGCTGCTTCAGAGCTGCTACTGGTTGGTTTGATGCCGAGACCCAGTATTACAAAATGGATAACTTAAAACTTGGCCAATTTTATAGTCACAGTGGGAAAGAACAAAAAACAAAAAGCAACAACAAAAACAAAAACCATGACTCTCACAATGGCAAACATCCATTACTTCATAATTTCTAAAGGTAAAGGAACTCAAGGGGTCAAATCTGGCATTTATTTTTAGAGTGAACATGATATAAATGTAGAAAATATATCCCATATGCCATTGTGTAAGAGGGCATACTATGGAACATTTTCAGGATAAGGGTGTTACTAATGCAGTGTCTAATCAGAGCAACAATAATGAAATTTCTGGGAAGAGGTAAAATCATCTACTCTTGTGGAGCACCTTCTCTAAACTTTAGACATCTGTTTAAGTGGAAAGGAATCCGCAATGGAAGTGACCATAGTGTAGGAAGCAAAGTTTGGTATCCTGAATGCTAAGGAATGTACTGCGTTAAAGAAGGAAAATGTGATAAAGAAAATGTTTTACAAATACATGAACATGGAAATGGACTACTATACACAATGGACCTTGTATGGTGCTGTAGATAAACGGAGGAGGATGACTGATCCAAGAGACCTGAAGGGAGACAAGACAGGCAGAGACACACTCAAAATGTTTTACTGTACATAACAAAACAGTTTCATCAATAAAATGCTTTTACTTTCTCAGCAGAGGAATAAGATGCAGTCATGTGAACAGCCCCCACAGTTAAAAGTTTGTAGTTCTTAAGATAATAGATAAAAATGCTAGCACCCATTCCTATGAACTCTAGGAAAGCAGAATAATAATCTAAACAACTCTTGAGAAATATCCTGAATTCTTAAGAATGTCATGCATTCTTTAATACCAATCTGTTCATGTTGCTGCTGGGCAGTCTTATCAATCCTTCAGCTTCCTAAAATACTCTGTTTTCTCTTTTATTCATTCTGGGATACTGTCATTTTCTAACTATAATGATATGTATTTCGTTCACTTGTTAGGTTATGTGTGAATGTAAGATTATACGGATACTAACTTTTCTCATCTTCAAAATCTCTTGATCACTATTGTCTATGCAATTTTTTCAGTCTAGTATTTGTCTAGATTTTAGTCCCCATAAATATGGAGTCTTTCTACAGAACTGGACAGACTGATGTTCACACCATCAGATAAGGTTTTGTACCCCCTGAATCTGTGGGCACTAGATGATTACCTCATTCTTGAGTACTCCAGAGAGGATGTGCTGGTCATCACTTAGTTAACAAGAGACATATTTTATCTTTACTCCCATGTTTTCATTTTTATCTGTAGGCATAAAGAATCACTTCTCGTTAATAACAGTAGCAAAAGAGCTTGTTACTAAGCAGTATTCTTTGACCATTTAGTATGTTTTAATGTATGTGTAAAATTAATGATTGCTTCTTGACTTGACATTCAGAAAGAATGACAAAACTCTGAGCTCAGTGTTTGAAATATATATTGAGTGCAATCTCATTTTTGCTATCTCAGTATTCAAAAGCTTTTCAGGAATAAATGATTGTATAGTTGTATGTAATGATGTTCTGAAATGACTACAAACTATAATGTTAAAATGATCAACTTAACTGAAACTTGATAAAGTAAAAAGTTAGTTTACTCATTATAATCATTTAATTTCACTGATGACGTAGCTGTTTGATCAGTTATTAGCAAGCAATTAGAAAGATAAAACAATAAATTAATTGTATTCTGGTTAGTTCTATAAAGCTATGTGATGTCACCAGTATGTGCCAAACATATTTTTGTCAATGTCATCAATATGTACATGAGTTTTCCAAACTTGTGTTTAATCTGAAACATATTATACTTTAATATCATGTGTTATTTGTTAAATTTTTCATTAGTTGTAATATATGTTGCTTTTGGTATATATACAATTTGCAGATTTATGGTCAAAGTTGTATATCTCTTAATACTTCAGAATCTTTCTCAAGTACTATTAGTTTCTGCATTCATGAAATACCATGAAATTGCACACTTGAGACTAAATGGCTTTCTTCCTTCACATTATCCTTTTTTTTTTAATTGTTAATTCTCAGGCTAGTTGCTGAGAAGAGAAACAGTGAAACAACATGAAATATATTAATGGAACTTTGTGTTAAGACACTTGACAGCTTAGCAATTGAAGTCATACATTTGTTTACAGAGTCTGATTTTGGAAATTAGAACATTAGGGAATAACCAGTTTCTATTATTGCATGTTATTTTTCTTTTTTTATCTTTTAAGTCAACTGGACATTGTATCAGTGGTGAGTTAGTAATTTTTGCTTTAAATAATTTGACAGGATTATCTGGGAAAGCACATATATTTAAAAAGCTGTTGGATTCATTCCTGCAATATCAAGGTGAGGATGGAATTGCAATAAGTTGTTTATTCTTTATTTAAATGCTACTCTTCAGAAACAGAGTAGGAATGTAACTCTCACAACTCAGAAAGACTGTTTTGATGATATTGGCTTTCAAACCATTAACCAATTTCATAGCCAAACTCATTTCATAAGGAAATTGATAGGGAAATGAAGAAATGGTAAGGAAACATGAAAAAATGAGATATTTAGTTTGGCTCATGTAAGTTTATGAAATATGTGCTTATATTAAATAAAAAATAAGGGTACAATCTCTATCATATGATGGATAGTGATGATAGGTAGCTAGGTAAATTTTACAATTATTAGATGTCTTATTTAAACAGTGAGATAGAATAGGTCAATATATTTAGGGTTTCTAGATGATATAGAACAAATTGATATTCTGTTAAATAATTTTTAATGATCATAATTTCCAATTTGTTGATCTTTTTCATTTGAAGCTTGTCTTAAAAATTTTTGACAGAGTCCTGAATCATTACTCAACCTGAATCAAGCACTTTATAATTTGTCTCCTTTCCATTATTTTTGAAGAGACCTACTTTTCATATAGTTTCTTGCTATTGTCCACTTTAGTTAGGGTGATTTGGTATTCAGTAAAATGACTTCCACCAACTTAGCACACATAAGTTTATCATTGGATGCAAGTGAACATGGAGTTACCACAAGATCTAATACCTCTGCAACAATAAACATCTGCTTCATACCTTAATATGATGATTAAATTGTAAACTTATTAGCTTTCCAATCCTCCAAACAACAAGAGCATACTAATTAGTCCCACAACCAGTAACTTAAACACACACACACACATAACTCAAAAATCAAACAAAAAAATCAATGTTATTCTTTCAAGAAATGTTTGTTTTAGCATTGAAATGGGCAAATGCTTGACTAGTACATCTATATATGCTTAGCAAAGTTCTGTAAATGAAAAATGTCAAATGGAAGGAAAATTATAAGTCAAAATTATCAAATTCTAAAATCATGGTCAAGCATATTTTCAGTAAACTGAAAATATACATAGAGTCTAAAAATATAGGTCAGGACAAAATTTTAACCATCTATGAAGCATTTATTCCTGTATTTAAAATTTCATAATTTCCTGCATATATTGGCTGGTGGTGGTAATGAAATCATTGTGTACCTGTTGGAAAATCACATTTTTTGTTGGGTGATCATGAGGATACTCTCAAAAGTGAAATTAATCTCTTTAAAAAGAAATTGACTGCTAACTAACAGACAACTAGCATCACTTCTCATACAGAGAGACATTTTCCAGATGAGATTGAAAGAAAAAACCTCAAAGATAAATTTTGATGACTAGAAACTTTGTATTGGGAATAAACAGGAGAAAATTTTTTTCTTTATTTTGTGTGTCAGAAATTGAATAATGGAAGAAGAGGTAAAAATTTATTAAGTTTTTTGTTTATATAGTTATTCTCTGAAAGCCAAAATTACTCATGTTGAAGAACAGTTTGCACGAAAGTGTATGATTTTATTTCTATGCTACAGTATATAGCAATACACACATATATGAATGCATATATATTCAAAATTATTTATTTCTTCATTAGTAGCTATGTTTGACCAAATGTCCTATATTCTGAGCCTTACATCTTATACCTAGTATTACAAAAGTATCATAAGAATTTCTTGACAAAAATTACAAGGGATATTTTTCAAATGCCATTTACCATTTACAAACTCCACAAATTAAATACAATTATGAGAGAGAAAATGAAGTGTAACACTAAACAAAAATAGAATCATAATTAAAATAGCTCACTCATCAACAACATGATGAGAAATGCTTAGAAATTCTTCCAGTAACTTCCTAGAGCCACACAAATAATGGCAATTTTGAGATAGCTATTGGTCCCTTTGGTCTTATGAGAATCTGATGAATAAGGTGAGTTGCATTATATAAATTATAAATATCTTTACCATAAATATTGTAAACCCAGAGGGTGGAAAAATTGCACCAGACCTACTCTGCATAAAAAATGATACATTTCTGAGTCAATTGCAAAGCTCATTTGTTCAATAAGGAGAACAGAGACACCAGACATTTATGACAAGGACTGTAACATAGCTAATTAATAATAGCCGGGAAACTACATACTAAATGTAGTAGTTTAACCCTAACCCAAACACTGTAAAAATCATGAAATTATTATTTTGTATAACAAATATTTAAGTTATGTTAGCTCTCTTATTTTACCATATTATATGTTTAAATTTGTAAATGAAAACATTTCAAAATCCATGTTAATATACCTAAATTACCTTCAAAAATTCAATAGTAAGTACAAATAAACCTAAAAATTTAAATATTTCTATGTCATAATATTTTTGAAAATACAGACTTCTACACTAGTGTTTGTATGATTACCAGGCTTTCCATATCTTTAAGGGAGCATTAAAAACTAAATTTAATACTTCATGGGGCATAGCCTTATGGAAGTGTACAAAACTGCCATCATCTGTCTCAAATTATAGGTTTTCATTTTTTTGATAACAAAATATTATTTTTACTTGTCTATATGAGAAAACCAGAAGAAAAATATTTTTATCCAAATGTTAGAAATTTTGTGTGAATCAACAATTATTAAACTTGACACCAATCACTACAGTCATATAACTAATCTGAGTTGAATCATAAACTACATTGAAAATTATGATAAAGTTTTAAATAGAAAATAGAAGTGACCATGTAATAGGCCATTTTTTTCCTTTTTTTAAAGGTGTATTCTTTATATGTTTTCTTAAGCTGACCATTCTTTTTTTAATTTTTGAATAAAGTCTCATTTTCTTTTTAAAACCTAGATAAAGATGAAAGTGAAAAGTCACTGGACATGATATGGTGTCTTACCTGAAAAGCTGTGGAAATGCAGCATGTAGTTTTGTACATTTCCCGAATTAATTACTTCTTATAAGTAGTATAGCCTTAATTGATCAGTTTTATGGTTCATTTTAAAATCAGAATTTATTTTGATAAGCCTGTTACTTTCATACTATGAAGATCGATTTTTGTCTCATGTCAATTTAACTTAAGTTCTGGATAACCAAATTTTATTATAAATTTTACAGAAGAACACAATGTAAGCTATTTTGTCTACAATTCATGTGGTAATTATTTAAACAATTTTAGCTTTACTGATGTTTTCTGGGTGTGTGTGGTAGGGTTTGTTCATTACAAATGTGGACATCAGAAGGCAATTGATTCTTCCATATCTTCTGAGATTTACTTAGAACCTGAGGCCCCGAAACAGCTGCTTTTTTCACTATTCCAGCCTTACTTTTCCTTATGAATGAGTCAAAAACACCAAGAAAGTCCTATAGATATTTTTTTTTAATTACTGAAATAAACAGCAAGGACAGATCTCGACAATGCAATAAACATTATAAGGCTAAAACAACAATCAAGAGAATCATATAATTTATAGAGATGGTTATAGGTTTGTTTAGGTAATTATTTGGTCTTGATTTAATTATGGTAAGTGGTACCTATCCTGAGATCTGTCCATTTCTTATAGGTTTTTCATTTTAGTGGAGTATGAATTTTCATAGCATGACCTGATAATTCTCTGGATTTCCTGGCTGACTGTTACTATATCCCACTTTTCATTTCTGATTCTGTTAATTTGGATATTCTCTTTCTCTGCCTTTTAGTTAGTTTAGATAAGGGTTTATCTATCTTGCTGACTTCCTCAAAGAACCAACTCTTTGAGTCATTCAGTCTTTGTATTGTCAGGAGCCAAAGCCTAGTTTAGCCATTTTTCAGTTTATAAATTAGCTTCTACAATTAGCCATTTACCAACAGTTACACCCTAGGTAGCCAGCCAGAAGACAATATCCCCTATTGTTTTAAGCTAGGCCATGAATCCAGGTGGTTTCCTTTGATCCTCTCAAACCAGACAGGTGACATAACTGAGAACAGATAGATTTCCATATCAATTCAACCCTGTCTGTTACTCCCCCCCCCCAGGCTTGCCATCCTTTTTGAATAATCCTCCCCTTCCTCCCAGCTACATGCATTCCGAGATTCTGTTTAAATACTGGCTGAAAAAAATAAAGTTTGGGCCTTGATCAGTAGTTTTTTGTCTTGCCCTGGTTCCTCAGTGTTCCTGTCTCCCCCATTTGTCTCACTCCCAGTTTCAGATCCACTTTAAAGACCCTGCTGGTCTGGGCATTTGTATTGTTCCCTTTGTTTTTATTATATTGATTTCAGCCCTAAATTTGATTATTTCCTGCCACCTACTCATTTTAGTTGAGTTTGTTTCTAATTGTTCTAAAGTCTTTAGCTGTGCTGTTAGGTCACTTGTGTGAGACTTCTCTAGGTTTTTCATGTAGTCATCTAGTGCTATGAATTTTCCTCTTAAGACTGCTTTCATTGTGTCCCACAAGTTTGGATACATTGTGGATTAATTTTCATTAAATTCTAGGAAGACTTTGATTTCTTTCTTAATTTCATCCTTAGCCCAGAGGTGGTTCAACTGAGTGATGTTTCTATGATTTGGTAGGTGTTCTGTGGTTTTTGATGTTGTTGAACTCTAACTTTAGAACATGGTGGTCTGATATGTTACAAGGGATTGTTTCACATTCTTTTGTATCTATTGATATTTGCTTTATGACCAATTATGTGATCAATTTTAGAAAAAGTTCCATGTGGTGCTGAGAAATATGTATATTCCTTTGTGTTTGGGTGGAAGCATCTGTAACTACCTATTATATCCATTTGCATGATAACCTCTGTTAGACCCCTTATTTCTGTGTGGATTCTCTGTCTGGTTGACCTATCCAAGGATGAAAGTGGAGTGTTGAAGTCTCCACAATTAGAGTGTGAGAATTGATGTGGGAATTAGAGTTTGAAGTCTACTTTGTTAGATATTAGGATGGAATATCAGCTTATATCTTGGGGCTATTTGATTGGAAAATTTTTACCAACCCTTTACTCTGAGCCTGTTTCTCTCTTTGGGGTTGAGGTGTGTTTCTTGCATGCAGCAAAAGGATGGTTTCTGTTTTTGTATCAATCATAGTATTTCTTTCTATAGATGAATTGAGTTCATTGATAATAAGGGGTATTAGTGATCACTGATAGTATTTCCTGTTATTTTTGGTGATAGCTTATATGTATTTCCTTTCTTTTGGCTTTTTTTTCTGTGGGATTATTGATTGTTTGTGGTTTCATGGGTGTATCTGGTATCCTTTGATTGGAGTTTTCCCTCTAATGCTTTCTCAAGTGCCGAATTTGAGGATAGTTTGTTTGATTTTGTCATGGAATATCTTATTTACTCCATCTATGATGATTGACAGTTTGATGAGTATAGTAGTCTAGCCATGCTCTTTTAGTGTCTGTATAACTTCTGACCAGGACCTTCTTGCTTTCATTGTTTTCATTGAATAGTCAGGAGTTAATATGATGGATTTGCCTTTGTAAGTAAGTTAGCCCTTTTCTTTTGCAGCTCTTAAAATTTTTTATTTGTTCTGTATATTTTGAGGCTTGATTATTATGTGGCAGGCAGAATTTTTGGGGGGTCTACTCTATTTTATGTTCTCTAAGCTTCTTGTATCTTTATAGGCATTTCGTTCTTTAAGTTAGGAATGTTTCCTTCTATGACTTTATTGAATATATTATCTTTGCTTTGTGCTGGTATTCTTCTCCTTCTTCCATTCCTATTATTCTCAGGTTAGGTCTTTTCATGGTGTCTCAAGTTTTGTGAACATTTTGTGTTATGGCTTATTTGGTTTAGTGTTTTTTTTTCTTTTTTTTTCTTTTTTTTTTTTTTTTTTTTTTTTTTTTTTTTTTTTTTTTTTTTTTTTTTTTTTTTTTTTTTTTTTTTTTTTTTTTTTTTTTTTTTTTTTTTTTTTTTTTTTTTTTTTTTTTTTTTTTTTTTTTTTTTTTTTTTTTTTTTTTTTTTTTTTTTTTTTTTTTTTTTTTTTTGACTGATATATCTATTTCAACTACTGAGTCTTCAGCATCAGAGATTCTCTCTTCTATCTCTTGGATTCTGTTGGTTATGCTTGTATCTGCAGTTCCAGCTCTTTTCTTCAGATTTTGTGTTTCTGCCTTTGCCTCATTTTGTGCCTTTTTATTTCTTCTATTTCAATTTTTAATTCCTGGAATGTTTCTTTCTATTGTTTTGTTTTGTTTTCCTTGTCTTGGTTTTCTTTTTTTTCTTTCAAGAATTAGTTCATCTCTTCCAAATTTTTGTTTACATTTTCTTGTATCTCTTCAAGAAATTTTTTTATATCCTCTTTTAAGCCTTCTATAATCTTTATAAAGGTGTTTTTGAGGTTGTTTCCTTCTGTTTCCTCTTCATTGCTCTGTTCAGGTCTTGGTGTTGTAGAACCACCAATTCCTTCTGGAGTTACCTTGTTGTTATTTATATTGTTATATGTATTCTTGCACTGAAGTCTGTCCATGGTTTCAGTGGTTTACACTTAGTCAGATTCTAATCAGTTGTGGTTAGAGGGCTTGTGTGTCTCCTCTCTGCTCTGAACATGTGGTCTACATGGTCACTTTCTGTGCTATGGATGTGAGTCTGAACTTCAAATGTGTCTATCTGTCCATCTATGACAAAACAATTCACACTGGAGGTAAGGCACACCTGAAGGAGGTCCCTTCTGCTAGGTATCCCTGGGGAAGGATTCTCCCAGATTTAGCTGAGAGCTAGACAGCTAGTGGACAGTCTGTGATCAGGACCCTGGGCATGACCCCACCCCCAAAGAGAGATTCTTTGTGTGGGAAGCCCAGGAGCTGAAGTTCTCTTACCTCTGAGTTTGCTCTGGACATGGTTCAGAGTCTGTCTCACTTTCAAACCATGGTGTACTCTCAGTTTTAGAGGGTCTGCATATTGGGATGAAAATATATCTTGGAAGACAAAACCCACTATGGGAAGCACTATCTTTCTGCAGATGAGCCTGAACTGTGTGAAAAGGCAGCTAAGAAAATCAGTAAACAGTGTATATCTGTGGTCTCTGCTTTGGTTCCTGCCTCCCAATTCTTGATTTAAACTTCTGTTCTGGCTTCCCTAAATGATGGTCTATAAGCAAAAAAAAAAAAAAAAAAGAAAAGAAAAAATTCTCTCCATGTTGACTTTGGTTATAGTATATGAACATGGTATATGGAGATATTGATATCTTGTTGAAATTTCTTAGCTAATATTATGCTAAAAATACTTACTGATATTCATAAGATATATTCAGTTATATCTTTGTTTAATTTGTGGAATCTATCTAGCTTTGGTAATAAGGTCACAATGGTCCTATAAAATAAAATGAGTATTTTGTCTTTCCCTATGAACTGAGAGATACCATCATCATATAGGTGTTTTGGATGTAAATGGCTGGCTTTTAATTTTTATAGTCATTGATTCATCCATATTCTACATTATCATACTTAAATGGTGTTCTTCATAAAGTATTCTTTCAATTCTAAAGCTTAAAAGATGGAACCAATAAGATTGCACAGAAGGTGAAGATACTTGCTTTGCCAGCTTGGTGACCTGAGTTCTATCCCTTGAACCCATATAAAGGTAGAATAAGAAAGGCCACTCAACAAAGTTATCCTCTGACCTCTGCACACATGCCATGGCATTCATGCCCATACATATACACCATGCACATATACAATAACAATAATTGAATTTATAAATTTTGTTGACTAATATTGATTTCTTACTCTTAAACATAAAGGTAAGTCATGGCTGGTCAAATAGTCAGGTAACACAAACACACAGCACAAACAAATGTGTTATGGAAATTCACTTAGTTTTATCTGAATATAAAATAAATATGAAAACACACAGTATTATTAAATATAAAAAACTACTTTTTATTAATCTTATTTAACCATTGATTTGTACACATTTCAGAAGGTAATTTATATTGTTTTTATAAAATTTTCTACAATGATTATGAATTATTAAATCTTGATTACCAAGGAAACTGATTAATTTCATTAGTTTCATCACCTATTTTTATAAAGCATATGTAATGTAATTAATTTTCTAAATATTGACTTCTGTTTGAGATAAAATTAAATCTGGACTGTTTATAATTAATCTCGAATATTTTTGAAATATTTACAGATTGTCATTTGTATATCCCATACACAAGTTCTAGGTGCAAATATTACAAATATTTTCTCAGTCAGTAACTTTTAAATAGCATCTTTTAAAAGAAATTACTTTATTCAGAAACGTACATTTGTGTGTGTGTGTTGTACAAAAATTTTTCTGCCTCATAACTCTGCACAGATTTTTTATCTACAAACTTACGTACGATCAGTGTTTTAGTCTATGATATATTTTTTGCTAATTAGTAAGAAATCTTTTCCAGGCTCATAGGGTACCTTTCATATGTCTACACTTAAATGCATTAGTTGTGAAAGTTTGGAAGTTTCACTGACATTCTAAGCTCAAGTCTATTCATTTGTAACATATTCATATTAAATGCCATATAGCCCAGCCTTCAAGGTTTGTATGGCAGTGAGAGGTGTTAAAGAATGTAGTTTCCAACCAAGAATTCATAAAGTCTCATGTATCAATAGATATGCAGTTACTAGAGATCAGTTTGTAAAGTATAAGTTTAATGCATGCAAATGTTCCTAGCATGAAACCAAAATCATTGGGTAACAAATTTTATTATTTGTATACTTCATAAAATAATGCTAATGTTTAAAAACCACTTTTAAAAGAAGTATCTATAGACACTTTAATTTTTTATTTTTATTTTATAATTATGAACAAAGAAGTCACATTTTCTATCCTTGTATAACCTTTTTCAAAGTCACTTTCCCCTCCCACCACATCAGGTCATGCTCTCTTCTTCATACCTCCCCATACACTCTCTGGGCAGGCAGCAGGCAGTCCCAAGGTCCCGCTGTCCCAATATTGCTTAGATCAGCCTCCATTCTTGGCAGATCCAGTTTTCTTCCCCCAACCTCAAGAGTGAGTCAAGAGTGTTCCTCTAGGGGGAGTGGGATCCAAGGAGTCAGTCCAAGGTGTTTCTGATCCCAAGCTGTTCAGTGGTTGTTGCTTGCAGCTTGGGCATGCTTTGCTTTTTCCCTGTTTGTTTGTTGGTTTGTTTAGAGTCCACTAATGAGTGAGTACATTCCTGCTTATCTTTCTGGGTTTGTGATATCTCGCTCAGGAGGATATTCTCCAAATCCATCCATTTGCCTGCAAATTTTAGGATATCATTGTATAGATGTACCACATTTTGTTAATCCAGGTTCTTGCTATTACCAATAACACTGCTATGAACATAGTTGAGCTAATACCTTTGGAGTGTGACTGTGCATCTTTAGGGTATACACCCAGAAGGGGTATTGCTGGGTCCTTGAGGAGATTGAACCTCAGTTTTCTGAGTAACTGCCATTCTTCATTCCAAAGTGGCAGAACAAGCTTACACTCCCACCAATGGAGGAGTATTCCCCTTGCTCCGCATCCACTCCAGCATGGTCTGTCCTCTGTGTCTTTTATCTTAGCCAATCTAACAGGTATCAGGGGGTATCTCAAAGTTGTTTTCATTTGCATTTCTATAGACACTTTTAGAAGCATTCTTTGAAAGTTAGGCTTTCAAGTTAGTATGTTTAATTGGCTATTACTTTACTATATAGTCATTGCTACAGTACATGTTACTCTAAAATAGTCATTTATTAAAGAAAAAATTCTAAGGAGAAATTCATTTCAGAATGCCAAATGATGTTAGCTCATGCCATTGAAGCAGTGAATCTCTGAGACTTTGGTATTAGGTACAGCACAGCAATGAAAACTAAGTCATAATAGTGTTCTACTTGTAGTTTGCTGTTCATGCTCATAGAATAGACACTGCACTATGCAGAAGCTAAGGGGAGACCACCAAAAGAGAGGTGCAAATTTGTTTCACATTATGTTTAAGTGAACATTTTATTCTATGTTCTAGACATTACAATAAGTGAAAATCTGGTAACTGAGACTTTCTGAAAATCTATAGCTCTTAATTGTCAACAATCTCTACTGCTAGCCCAAAAGACAGTTACAGAAGCTGATTTTGTGGCCAAGAAATAGAACTTCCTCCTGAAAACCTACTCATTTCAATCAAAAAGCACCTATTGATGGCCTGCCTAATCAACACTGGACAACAGTGATTATCTTCCTACATATATTTTTTTAAGTTCTAGTCTTTTTATTTATTCATATACAACTACTTGTCTTCTGGTTTGTTGAAGCAGTAAGTCAGCCAACACTTGCCACAGTGATGTCTGTCAAAGTGAATAGCCATGAAAACTCCAGCACCACATTCATCTAAAAGACATTCTCAATGAAGGCAACTAATTTTGCTCTTTTTAGCTTCCTTCTAATTAAAATTAATTCTTTATTAAGGACAAGGTCTCATGCAACCTAGCATGCCAAGAAAAAATTATGTGCTGTTAAGAATGAATGCAGGGTTTATAGCACTACAGAGAGTATTAGAGGGAAAACTCCAACCTAAGGTCCCCAGATACACCCACGAAATCACAAACAAATAATAAGTCCACAGAAGAATACCCTAGAGAAAGGAAATACAAACAAGTTGCCACCAAAAATAGCAGGAAATATGAATCAGTGGTCACAAATTTCCCTTAATATCAATGGTCTCAACTATCCTATAAAACGTCACACACTAACAAGATGGATACAACAACAGAAGCCATGCTGCTGTTGCCTACAAGAAACACACCTCAACTGCAAAGACTGACACAGGCTTAGAATAAAGGGTTGGGTAAAGATTTTCCAGTCAAATGGTCCTAAGAAACAAGCAGGGGTTGCAATCCTAATATCTAACAAAGTAGACTTTAAGCTAAAAGCAATTAAAAGGGAACAAGATGGTCACTACTTATTCATTACAGGAAAAATTGGTCAAGAGGAGATTTCAATCTTAAATATTTATGCCCCTAATATAGGGGCACCTACATATGTAAAAGAAACACTGCTAAAGCTCGAATCCCACATCAATTCTTACATCCTAATAGTGGGAGATTTCAATACCCCACTTTCAACCCTGGATAGATCAACCAGACAGAGCCTCAACATAGAAATAAGGAGTGTAAATGAGGTTATGATGCAAATGGATTGCATAGATATCTACAAATCCTTCCACCCAAAGGCAAAGGAACAAACATATTTCTCAGCTCCTCATGGAACTTTCTCCAAAATTGACCACATAATTGGTCATAAAGCAAATATCAGCAGATACAAAAAAAAATGGAAATAATCCCTTGTAACATATCAGACCACCAGGGCCTAAAGTTAGAGTTCAACAACATCAAAACCCAAAGAAAGCCTACCAACTCATGGAAACTAAACATCAATCAGCTGAACCATCTCTGGGTCATGGAAGAAATTAAGAAAGAAATCAAAGTCTTCCTAGAATTCAATGAAAATGAATCTACAAAGTATCCAAACTTGAGGGACACAATGAAAGCAGTCGTAAGAGGAAAATTCATAGCGCTAGATGCCTATATGAAAAACCTTGAGAAATCTCACACTAGAGACCTAACAGATCAGCTGAAAGCCTTAGAACAATTAGAAGCGACCTCACCTAGAAGGAGTAGATGGCAGGAAATAATCAAACTTAGAGCTGAAATCAATACAATTGAAACACAAAGAACAATACAAAGAATCAACAAATCTAAGAGTTGGTTCTTTGAGAAAGTTAACAAGATAGATAAGCCCTTAGCTAAACTAATCAAAAAACAGAGACAGTGTCCAAATCAACAAAATCAGAAATGAAAAGGGGGACATAACAACAGACCCCCAGGAAATACAGAGAATTATCAGGTCATATTTTGATAATCTGTATTCCACAAAAATGGAAAACCTAGAAGAAATGGACAGCTTTCTGGACAGCTACCATCTACCAAAATTAAATGAAGATCAGATTAATTACCTAAACAGGCCTATAATCATTAAGGAAATTGAAGATGTCATTAAAAACCTCCCCAAAAATAAAAGCCCTGGCCCAGATGGTTTCAGTGCCGAATTCTACCAGACATTCAAAGAAGAATTGCTACTTTTACTCCTCAAACTATTTCACACAGTAGAAACTGAGGGAATATTGCCAAATTCCTTTTATGAGGCCACAATTACCCTAATACCCATGCCACTCAAAGACACAACAAAGAAGGAGAATTACAGACCAATTTCTCTCATGAATATTGATGCGAAAATTCTCAACAAATTTTTGGCAAACCATATACAACAATGCATAAAAGATATCATCCAACATGACCAAGTAGGCTTCATCCCAGAACTACAGGGCTGGTTTAACATATGAAAAACTATAAATGTTATCCATCATATAAACAAACTAAAGGAACAAACCACATGATCATATCCTTAGATGCTGAAAAAGCCTTTGACAAAATCCAACACTCCTTTATAATTAAAGCCCTGGAGAGATCAGGAATACAGGGAGAATACCTAAATATAATAAGGGTGATTTACAAGAAGCCGACAGCCAGTATCAAACTTAATGGAGAAAAACTCAAAGCAATCCCACTAAAGTCAGGAATTAGACAAGGATGTCCTCTCTCCCCTTATCTATTCAATATAGTTCTCGAAATTTTAGCTAAAGCAATAAGGGAACAAAAAGAGATTAAGGGCATACAAATTGGAAAAGAAGAAGTGAAGCTATCTCTATTTGTAGATGATATGATTGTATACATAAGTGACCCACAAAATTCTTCCAAGGAACTGCTATAGCTGATAAACACCTTCAGTAATGTAGCAGGTTACAAGATAAACTCAAAGAAATCAGTAGCCCTTCTATAAAGATAGAAGAACTGAAAAAGAAATAAGTGACACATTACCCTTCATATTAGCTGCAAATAGTATTAAATACCTTGGAGTAACTATAACCAAAGAAGTAACAGACCTATTTGACAAAAATTTTAAATCATTGAAGAAAGAAATTGAAGAGGGTATCTGAAAATGGAAAGCTCTCCCATGTTCCTGGATTGGTAGGATCAACATAGTAAAAATGGCAATTCTTCCAAAGGCAATCTACAGATTCAATGCACTGCCTATCAAAATCCCAACACAATATTTTTTGGACCTTGAAAGAACAATACTCAATTTCATTTGGAATAACAGGAAAGCCAGGATTGCCAAAACAATTTTACTCAACAAAAGAACCTCA
>PVIH01022334.1:0-27462 GCA_004025045.1 Sigmodon hispidus | reverse complement strand
TGTATCCCTTGCTTCCTCGAGGGAAGAGATCAGACTGTGTTTCTATGTGTGGCCATGCACTTCAGAGCCCATTCTTTCCAGAGGAACACACCCAGTCATGCATTTGGATGTGGAAATCGTACCTGCCTTGAGTGGATGCTGAGCTGATCCACCCTGGGACTACTTGCCCTTTTGGGGAAAGGAATGGGGGGATAGGGAGGAGGGAGGCTGAAGGCAGACAGTGAGGGATTGGTAAGGGTAAGGGAGGGTGGAAAGATATTTCTATTAAGATATGTTTTCTTAAAAAAATGTCCTTGCTGTAGAAATTTTCCTTTCCAAGGCTCTATAAAGGACATAATGACATGGTTTATTCATAAAGGTGCCCATATAATAGTTATTTACAATACTGAGAATTCAAAATAAGAGCCTAAGTAGACCATAATAAGAAACGTGTTGTATAAATCAGCAAATGACTTTTATTACATGCTTATGCATGTGGTATTGGTCAGAAGTTCAATTATAAATCATATTATCATGTTTCAGAAGAATATTACTAAAGTGTTAATATCTTAATAGTTTGAACTTAGTTTTAAAAATTAAGGAAATAAAATGATTCTTATAATTTCATTACAATTCAAATTGTATAAACCTGAAAAACAAATTTTTGAGTATGTATTCAAAAGTTAGCTGTTAATGGAAAGCTGGGTAATTAAAATGTTTCTGAAGAATTTTCCCAAAGATATTAATGAATTTTATAAATATGTTTTATTTAGGAACTATAAAAATGGTATTTTGTGGATTCTTCAGTTTTTGAGTGATAAAGAAGTCCTGAAGAGGCAAAAGGTAAATTCTCCAAGGAAGAATTATAAGTCAGATGTTTATGTCTGGAGAACCACATAAGAAGTACAAGTGAAGAAACCCCAGGGTTTGTGGAAGAATAAACAATTTGGAGGGGAAAATCTCAGTGAAGAAATGACAATAATATATTATACAGGCACTGGGAATCAGTTTATGGGTCCTTAAATGATAATGAGAGATAACTTGACTTGTGTATCATCTGCAGGGCTGTTCTTGTCTTTGTTTTATTTTGAGTTGTTTTCTTTTGCTTGAATCACTGAAGGCATTGGAATTACCAGCTGGAAACTGCAATCTGGGCTTTATGCTTTTTAGTTTAGATTCAACTATAAAATAGACTCTTTATCAGTTAAATGCGACAACTGCAGTATGCTATCTATGGGATTAAGAATATCTTCTTTATGCTCATCAACTCTTGGGATTGAGAAAAATGTCAGAAAATTAAAAAAAAAACAAAGAATATAACCTGTATCATACATAGGAATAATTCAAAGTTACTGCTCAAACAAATTTACCTAAGAAAAACTTTTACAATAAACTCCACCCTTATTAGAGAACACAAATTTACACTATGCCTGTTTTGAAACACTACATCAGTCCTTTCCTCTGCAGTAGAGAGAAGTTCATGATTGCAATTTTGTATATATGATACTATAACTACATCACGTAGAGCCCAGATTAAAATATTCTTACCTTTTGGGTGTGTCTATGAGGATCTTTCCTTATGGGATATTTATTTCTGTCAGTGGAACTGGTACACTAGTCTCCTCCCCACAATTTGCAAACATCATCCAATTCATTGAGGTTTGAATGAACTACAAAAAAAAAAAAACCCTGTCTGCCCTTGGACCAGGACTCACATACACTATTGGCTCCTATGGAGCCAGATCAGATTAGATACAACTGGCTTTCCTAGATCTTTAGTTTTCAGAAAACAAAGTATAGAATTCATAGTCTTTAAATTTATATGAAGTAATTTATAATAAAATTTTATTTATCTCTCTATATATACATATTCATGTAATACACATATACAGTCACAAGCCATTAATTCTATTTCTCTGTTTAACTCTGAGAAACAAAACAGTAACAATTTTTCATGGTGTTATGGTGAGTGAATCTAACCATGTATAAAACTGTCTAGCACATTTAGGACTCAATTCTTATAACTTTTGTTATCAACAGCAGCATGAGCACCATCATACTTGAGAGACCTGCCATTTTCTACAAGGAAATGCACATAACACTGCTATTATCCCCAGAAGTATGTCTTATTGGAACAAAAATAACTGCTTATAATAGTGAGCCCCTTTGTGATTTAAGATATTTCACTAATTTTTAGTGATAAAAGCTGCAATTATAATTTACAATGAGAGTCACCTTCAATTATTACAGTGTACTGTAGAATGTAGATCAAAGGTTTCATATTCAAGGGTAGAAATGTGAGAGAAAATTAATATTTTGCTGCAAATAAGTTTTTGCGTAATTATTAAACATTATTCATAGAGTCTTTAAACAAACTTTCTAATTAGGCTGATAGCCAGTATGTCAGACAATCATAGAATCCAAGAATATGTGGGTTAGAGTGAGCCACAAAGGTGATATAATCTATCCTAACCTATTGTATAGGCTACACTAAGAGGCTTAGCTGAAACAGCTCCATCACCAGAAACTCTGCAGCTTCTGCCTCCAATACCTGTCTCAGTACATAACCCAAAATAAACTGCTACTTATTTTAGCCACTCTGTTACTGGGTTCATAAGCCCTTTCTACCATCTTATTATTAAATTGTAGCATTATGGTATTAACAAAGCCATGATAAAAATTAAACTGTGTTCATTCAAGAGCTTCCAACATAGTAAAGGCTTTGTTGGAGTTTGTGCTCAAGACACACAAATGGAGAGTAGCCTTACGATAGACTACTTGCAATAGTCATGGAAAATCTTCCGCACATTGTAGAAAACAGGGTCTATTGCTATTAGGACATCTAACTGCTGAAATCATTTTTTTCCTTTTATTATTATTATTATTATTATTATTAACAAAGAAGTCACACTTTCTAACCTTGTATATCTTTATTCAAGGTCCCTTCCCCCTCCCACCACATCAGATCATTCTTTCTTCTCCACAAATCCCCATCCCATCCCTGGGCAGGCAGCAGACAGTCCCCTGGTCCCACTGACCCAATATTGCTTAGTTTAGTCTCCACTTCTGGCTGAAATAATTAAGAGAAACCTTACATTGTCCCATTTGGTTGTTTAAATATTTCAATAAAATTCATTTTACACACTGACTTATTTTATCTGTATAAGATGATCAAATCCTGGAAACAATTTCTCTTTTATACTGCCTTGAGACCAAAATAAGGCTATAAATGGTTGATGGCCAAAGCTATTTATAAAATATATCCTTGAAAAATCACTCAATCACTTGAATAGTTTAATGTTGCACTTTGGAAAGAAATGTTTATTCATCATAATGCTGTATCACTGTGACATATATAGAATCAACATTTACAAAGTAGGACTAAATAATTTTGAAAAAACTTGTTTGCAGTTGACTACATATCTATCCCTTTTATAAGACTGAATATAAACACACTAATCCTACTGAGAAGCAAATGTCTTTCCAGTTGAATTCTCCATCAAGCTGAGATGTAAAATGTTAATTCTGTAGCAATGTTGATGAATTCTGATGCTAAAAATATTTCTTTTAATGCACCATGCATTACTTAAGTTTGGAGTTATTTGTAACTATTAGAATATATTTCAACTCTTAGAATAAATGCTTTATTAAAATGCACATTTGAATGAGACACATCTCTGAGACCCAGTAGTTAAAGTTTCTAAGTCCTCAATAACAGTAATTAAAGCTTACATCTCATCACAAATAAAATGACAAAATGAATATTGTTTATACTTGATTAAAATTCAAATTTATTTTAATAAAAAAGATTATAAATACCACTAAACCAAAAGTCAGCATAGATTGATATTTTTCCTAAACCTATTAAATGAAGGTTATGTACAAATTTAGGGCAAACAGACAGAAAAGGGACCAGGATTCTTTCTACTCTGCATATGCAGCCAATTGGAAGACTTCAGTTAGTGGGATGAAGACTCATTCTCACAGCTAAGCACTAGAGAACTTACAGCTGGCCTATGAATGCATTCCTTTGTCTAGTTTCCTTTACATGAACAGTGGTCACTGAGACCTACATTATTAGGTTTATAAGGTTAGAGTGAATACACAAAAGTTTTTCTTTCGCTTTTCTCCACACAATGAGATGCAGATTAGGACTGGAGAGATGGCTCAGCAGTTAAGAGCACTGACTGGTCTTCCGGAGTTCCTGAGTTCAATTCCCAGCATCCACATGGCAGCTAACAACTGTTTGTAATTCCAAGATCTGACACCCTTACACAGTTATACATTCAGGCAAAACACCAATTCACATAAAATAAAAATAGATATTTTGGGGCTAGAGATATGGCTCAGAGGCTAAGAGCAGATTCATTTTTTTAAAAGAAATTGAAATAGAAGCATAATAACATAATTCTCATTTTCCCTTCTCCTCCTTCCTAGCCCTTTCTAGCTTTTTTCAAATCCAGGCTCTTCTTCTTTAATTGTTATATGTGTATAGTTAATTTACCTGCCTGAGCTGACAATGCTCCCCGCAAAGAGCTATAAACTATCAAAACAAAACCCAGCATGAGAGCTCTTTTTTTTTTTTTTTGAGTTATTGACCAGGGTTGTCCAATAAATTCTCAAAACACTATATGTAGGGCTAGAGTTGTCCATTAAATTCTCAGACCATTACAGGTTATTGTTATTGCCCATGGTTGCTTCCCAGAGGTGAAAGGTATGTCATTACTGCTGAAGACATTCATGGAACAGGACCCCGAAGAGCCAACCTGATTCTGACCTGAAAGTCTATTCCCTTCAGATTAGCTTTTATGGTACTAGGAGGCCCAATGTAGATTAAATTTTAAGTGTTGTCTCAACTTCCACACCTGTACTACCTGAGTTGACTCCATCACAGTGCTCTGTTACACACATTTGCACTTGTAAGATACTTGTTTAATTATTTCTATTTTTAGGGAGGTGTAGGTAACCCTTTCTGTGGTGGTTTGAATGATGATGGACTCCATGGGCTTATATATTGCATGCTTAGTTTGCAGTTGGTGAACTGTTGAGAAGAATTAGGAGCTGTGGTCTTGTTAGTGTAGGTATGTCTTTGCTGGAGGCAGTGTGTCACTGGAGGGGACTTTGAGTATTTCAAAGCCAGAGATATGCTTAGACTCCTCTCTCTCTCTCTCTCTCCCTCTCTCTTTCTATACCTCTCTTTCTTTCTCTCCATTTCTCTTTTCTTTCGCTGTCCCTCTCTTTCTTCTGCCTCCTCTCTCACTCTCTCTGTTTCTCTTTCCTCCAGCTGCCTGTGGATCAGGATATAAAGTTCTCAGCTACTCTTCTAGTACCATGTCTGCCCACCTGTCACCACGTTTGATGGTAACTGACTACTTCTGTAAAACCGGAAGCAAGCTCCCAATTCATGTTTACTCTCAGTCATAGAATGGTGACTAATATATTCCTTTAATTTAGAAATAAATAGTTATGTTTCTATTCATTTTTGATTTTGTTTATTATTTCAATCATTTTTGTAATTTATATGTTTTGCATTGTGTCATTTTAAAATTATTTTATCAATATTAATTGAATAAAAAAGAAGAATCCTTGTAAACCATCTGCTGACCGCACCTGATGATTTTCATCTCTTTTCATAATTTCTTACCAAACTCTGGATAAGAAATTGGCTTCATACTACACTTCAGTATATCTAGGAGATGAAGATACACATTGACACTTTTAACACTAGAAGATCTTGTTCTGGATCTTCTTTTCTAACACTTTCCACACTCACACAGGTTTCTCTCTCTGGTTATGAAGAAACAATCAGGCATGAACTCAGGATTTACAGGAAGTGAATGTCACTATCAACCTGAGCTATAAAGCAAATCCTTCCTCAGGGAAGACTGTATATCAAACTTAACTAGCTTAATGAGCATCATGGGTGCTACTGCAGCAACACCTGTGGCCTCACTTCTAGATTTGCCTGCACTCCTTGCATATAGACTGGGAGTTTGTTTATTTATCATTTATTTATTCAATTTTAATACAGCCACAGAGTTTATTACTTTGTTGTACAGCGAGAGGAAATAAATAAAATTTCACAGGCCCTTTTCTCTTTCATTATTATAAAATCATGTGCAATATGTTTAAGGAGTGGGAAGAACATAAGAACATGAGAGGAATTGGAAGGAGGAGTGGTAGGTGGAAACGGATGTAAATCCAACACTCACATATAAAATCCTGAAAGGGAGAGAATGGGGAGGGAAGGGAGGAAGGAATAAAAGAAGGAGGCAAAGAAAGGAAAAAAGAGAAAGGAAGAACAAAAGAAAGAGAAAGATAAGGAAAGGGAGAGAGAGAGAAAGAAAGAGAGAGAGAAAGATAGTTATACCTTGAGGAAATAATGAGAACAGAGGGAATGGTTTAGTGGGCAAGACTTCCTGGTGCCCAAGAATGGAGGATATGAGTTTGGATCCCTAACACCCATGAAAAATAATAGACTTCCTGGCTTTTTAGCCTATTAAATGTGGAGCTCCAGGTTTAGTGAGACACATTTTCTCAAGGGAATAAGATTGAGGATGATACAACAGAGAACCTTACATCCTCCTTTGGCCTCAGTGTGTACCCAGATGCATGTGTATTCTCTCTCTCTCTCTCTCTCTCTCTCTCTCTCTCTCTCTCTCTCTCTCTCTCTCACACACACACACACACACACACAGTACACTAAATATATACATATATATCATAAATATACATAAAACAAAGTAAACAAATGAAACTTGACTATTTCTAATAAAACATAGTTTTATAATAGGGAAAATGGATACAAATATTAATCAAATATATATATGTATATATATAATGTATATATATATATATACATATATATATATATATATACACACAGAGAGAAGAAAGAAAAGGGGAGTGTTAAAGATGTTCAGGGCCAGAAAAGAGCATGTATTTGAGAAGTATTCAAGATCATGATTTTTTTTTAAGTGATACCATCTAACTCAACCTGAATTTGTTTAATGATCCAAGAATTTAGAATTGTGAACAATGCTAATTCAATATCAGGCATAATTTCTTTATAACCAATATGTTACAACTCTTGTATAGAGACATTCCCTTGAAGTTGTTTCTCTCAAATTTAATGTTTTGCAAACGTGTTGAGGGCAAAGAAAAATGAGAAAAGCCTGGAAAGTTAATCCAAATCAATTACCATTAATAAGAGAAGATAATAGCAAATATCTAAAGCATCTTGTTGAGATTTCAGTGGTTGAGATGGCATCAGCACATAGTAATATTTTTTCTATCCATCTTGAGACTCACCACATGTAACTTACCAAAGAGATTAAAAAAGAGTTAATTGTCAGAAATTTTGAAATATCCTAAGGAGGTTGATAAACAACTGTCAGCAATCTTATAATCAGAGGTAAACATTGTGTAAATAAAGTAAGATATATTCTGTGGAATGCCATCATTAGTTAATTCTGCTGTACATGGGGCAAGTGAGAAGGCCTGATCTTCCCAGCCTATAGATGGGCCAAGGTCACAGTGGCAAGAGCCTGTCATTGTGTGATGTGGACAGCTGGGTGAAGTATGGACCATCCATATTAAAAGCTTCAGGTCTCAGCCAATTTTGTGAAGCAGTGTTCAATTGTAAAGTATTTACCATTTAAAAAATTTGGCACTTGACTCATGTTCACACACCAACTTTTAAGGTACAATATGTAAAACCATTAGCAGAGCATTCTTAGTGTAGGCCACATAACTGAGACAATGTTTTTCTGTAACTGTACCTGTGATGTGCCTGCTTCTTATCATTGCTCATGTGAATCACTGAAGGATGGGAAAGCATGAAGATTTTGCAATTTGTTTTTTGTGAGTGTATGTCATAAAGGTTGCCAAATTATAAGTCTACTGCCACAAAATGGGTGATATAAAGAAAAATTTTACAGCAAACTCCAAAAATAGATAATTTAAGAGTGAGAACTTCTTCTAAAGAATGGGAATGTGAAATTGGAACTTATATTTTTTAATAATCACTAACAAAATGTGGCTTGTAAGTGAATCCTAGAATTTCAATATCAGTATTTAAAATGTAACCATGAAAACAATAATTTCTTTAGTCTTTTATTTATATTTGTTCATATTATTTATTAATTATTTATTTCAAGAATCCCAAGAGATAAGGATATTACTAGCACTCTGGGGAGACCTTTTCTTAAATCAGCAAGTTTGAACTTAAAAATAAGAAGATAAAAAAAACACATAAGAGAGATTAGTTCGTTTCGTGGATCAAAGAATTTTAAAATTGGAAGACACAATTTAGATCACTGAATCCAACTGTTTTATATTGTGTAAAATAAAAGCATAAAGGATAAGATGTGTGTTTTAAGTAAGATAGCCAATGATGAACAGCTCTTACATTTTGGCAGTTGGCCATTTTGCATGATTGATTACTTGAATATATAGACCTGGGTTTTGAACAGAGTGGTCAGATTTTATATCTTAAAAATGTGATTTGGTCTTATTTGGTAATAATATTGATAGAAGAGCATGAATCTTTATCAGGTAAAAGATATTGTTTTAGGCATCTATCTTTAGAAATGATTTTCTTAAAAACATGCCAGGAGAGAAAAGATGGAGCATAAGGGCATAAGAAGATGATTTAAGATTGAGGGGCCAGAGACCCAGGTATCTGCAGGAGTCAGATAGTTTATGTGAAGGAGTAATGTTTGATCCATATCAATGTGCATGTTCCTAAATGCCTTGTGTGAATAGGAGTACATCAGAACCAGGTGTGACTGTGAAGATCTGGTTATGTACTATTGGTTTCACAGACTGACATAAGGCTTTTTATTTGAATACTTGACATTATTTAAATGATTAGCTTTATTTTAACCAGGCAAATTTTCATAGGGGTAGTAAAAATGAATGTCTTTCATAAAGGGTTTGATATCTAACTGACCCACTAGGATAGATTTTTTTCTTACAATAAATGCTATATGAACTTACTTTTTAAAAGGGGTACTTTAATAGTCTGTTTTGACAAAATTTGAGTGGGCCAAGAACAGTACAAAGGCTTAATATACTTTATATAGTTAATACTGTCTCTCTTTTCTAAAAATCTCATTTTTGCAGAAATTCCAATAGAACACTAGGAGTCCGTAAAAAACAAAAATTCAAAGACAAACACCATTAAATCTTTAAGTTTGAGAGTAAATTAGAATTCACTATTGTTAAAGCCTGAGCTTTTGAAGATAAATTCTTTGTGGTATCAACATGACTGACCCCCTAGGGGAAACACTCAGTAAGCTATAGGTACTTTTTCTAAAATGCAGTGAGTAAAGTACTAGACAATTTTTCTTTTGATTTATAATAGAAGTTAAAACAAACAAAACTACAGTACAAAATACTAGAATTATGACATTTTATAGAAAGTCAAATCAGTAGCAGAAAAAAAGGCTGACATTTTGGTCCTTGATGTTCCAATAAGGTATCATCCTAATAAACAGATGAAGTAATGAAATGGGCAAGTGACAAAAGTATATATGGATGCATTCATTGATGACTGATAGGTACATGATAACCAGATACCTCTCAGAAGTCAAAGGCAAATTAGGACAATAGATATTTGAGGAGAGAAAAAGAAGTGATACTTTAATTTTTTTAAAGGGAGCTAGCCAAAGTTATCTCTTACCTCTATGACCCCTCTAACTAAGAGGGGCCTTTCTCAAATGTCCACCCAATTTATATTCCTCTCTCTGCCCAGCATATCACTTCCTGTTTCCTTCTCCAAGAGCTGGGATGAACTTATGTGCCACCACTGCCTGCCCTCTATAGTTAACTAGTGGTTAGCTCTGCTCTCTGATTTCTAGGAAAGCTTTATTTATTAGAACCCAAACAAAATATCACCACATTTTCCCTGTTTTTTCTAAAATTAAAAATGTTATAGCTAATATAAGAAGAACTATATACAATAAGTACAATAACTATATACTATATATATACATATAGGCAATAAAAATAGTAACAATATCCAGTCCTTTAACATTTGATAAATTTAGAGAAAATACACTCCATTATTTATCCTATCTTGGTGAGTCCTAAAGGTTGTACCTCATTAACTTTGTGTTCTAACTTGCATACCAAAACAATCTGTGAATGTCTCTCAACCTTATACACTTTACACTTCTTTAGTGAATTTCTTCTTTTTTTCTGAATCTAGTAACAAGCAAAACTATAACCATAACTATCTAGTCTTCAACACCGTCAGAGAACCTAGGAGGAAATAGTGCCTGAGTAAACAGGGAGTGCAAGCAAGCAACTTTGAAAACAAATGTGAGGAATGACAGAAAAGGTTGGCTGCAGTCACCCAAGTTTCCCCTGTCACATTGGGGAATCCTTCTTTGGCCTACAAGATAGAATATCTGACAGACCTTTCTATGAAGCAAGAAAGGCTGTTTTATGTTGTATTGGCAAAGTTTGGCAGTCACTTTCCTTTGTGTTTTGCTTGTCCAATTTGGACATCATGCTGTCAGCAGTTGAGGCAATAGAACGTTCTTGTCCAGTGGATAGCTCTGCCACAAAGAGAAGTTTCTTCAGTGCCCATTATTTTCTCTGAAATTGATTGGTGCTGCCAGCAACAGAAATGTCACAGTGTCATAAAAAAGAACCTATGGTATTAAAACATCTTAAATGCCATCTCCTGTAGATCTCTGGATTGTTTGAAAATGACCTTCCTCTGTTTGACCTTGAAAACAAACTTGTAATCATATTAGGCATGTTTTCAAAGTCATACAGGAGACACTGAACTTGAAACTACTCTTCCCATTACTCCTTCATTTCTGCAAAGACACCGGGCAACCACTTAGAGATAAACAACTGCTGTCAGTGCACAAATGTATTTAGTACATGAAGATGAGAAAGATCAGTAGCACTTAACTGAGCTTGTGTGTCTACACCATGCCAATGCTCTCATGGTCAGGGACAATTAATCTTCCTGGCTGTCAATAATTATGCATTGTAATTATTTCTTTTTAAGATGCTACATAACAACTTCATAAACATTGAAGTTGAACTGGAGAGGTATCCTTTCCCTTGTTAATAATTTGTTGTGTTTAATCATGCACTTTTTAAAATCTGTGCTGCAAGTTCTAAGCCTGAACTCTGTTATAGATGAAAACTATAGCAGATTCTCTGCTTTCATCAAGGTAGCTCCAGGGGTCCTGAAACCTGTGAATTGGGTTCTGTACTTTACAACCTGACCTCTGAAAGAATCTACCATTTCTATTTGGGTAAGTTTTTATTTTCATGTTTTTTGTCTCAGTATCCTGCTTAAGGTTATACATCCCTTTCAGCTAAACATACTGAATGAAGTTTTTAGATTTTTTAAAATTCACAGTAATATTGTCTATTTAAATTGCTCACTTTTCTAGTCTGCACAGAGGTCTAAATGAGTCAATTGTTTGGTAATGGAAAACAACTAAATGAGCAACAGAGATTATGTTAAGAACTGGATATTATTTTCCTATGATTGATCTGCCAAGTATGTAATAAAAATAGTTAGCTGCTTATTTATTGCAGCCAAGAATAATAATGTCCCAATATCTTAGAGCACTGTCCTGTGGCAGTCATTTGCTTGTTATGACTTGTTAATAGGAAAGGGTACTGTGGTTCCTGTGAATATCCCTTGAAGAACAGCAAACTTAAGAAAGGCTGAAACATGCTAGTTCTTTCTCACATTATATTTGTCTAGAAATAATCCTTTGCAAGTCTCCATTTGGACAATGAAAAAGTATCTAGACATTTCCCCTCTTGCTCAACTTTCTGCACAAAATTTTGATAGTCATAATACAGAAATAACTTCTCAAACTAAAATGTTCTATACCATAAAATATCTTTCTTAAAGGAAAAAAAAGAAATATAAAATTCTAGAATGAAGCCAAATAAAATAAAATTAATTGTTGCAGGAAGACAATCTAAAAAAAAAATCTTTCTTGTAGTTAAAAAAATAGTTATTTTCTTTTTTCAGCTATAGTACTTTTCAATTTTATTTTTAATATGTTTAAATGAAGAAACCAACTTTCTTTCTAGTTTACAAAACAAAAATAGTTATTTTCATATTTAGTAGGTTTTGCATATTTAGCTCTACATAAATGGTGGTGAACATTAGTTCTTTTGTGTATGCTTAATCCCCCCTGTCCCAATAATTAATTTTTAAACACTGAAAAATGCTCATGCCATGAAGCAGGAACTATTTTACTAAATTTACCCATATTTTCTAAAAGAATATAAGGAATACAGATTTATAAATTAATTCCCTTCTTTACCAGAATGTATAAAATAGATACAATTTTTATGACTTTTAGAAAATAATTTTTTGAACATTAAAGACAAGAAAGAGATCTTTATATACTTGGATAGCAGCCTACTGGGAAGGGATTTTTTTTTTTTTAGAACCTGGAGTTATTTGTTCGGCTTAAAAGGACAGTCAGTACCCATTCAGTATAGGAGGCACTAATACATGAATACAGGATTTTTTTTTTTAAAGGGATGGTTAGATTTATTTATTTATCTAAAAGTGTGGGTTTTTTTTTCTTTTTTATATGCCAACCACAATTCCCCTTCCCTCCTAATTTTCTACTCACTTCCAGCTTCCCATTTCCCCATTTTACCAATTACTCCTCAAAGAAGACAACGCCTCCTGTGGGAAGTCAACAAAGTCTGGAACATTAGGTTGAGGCAGAACCAAGCCCTTCCCTCTGTATCAAGGCTGAGCAAAGTATCCCTCTATAGAAAACAGGCTCAAAGGAGCCTGTTTATGCACTAGGGATAAATACAAATCCTACTGCCAGAGGCCCCACCAACTGCTCAAATCACACACCTGTTATCTACATTTAGAGAGCTTAGTTCAGTCTCATGGAGGTTTCCCAGCTGTTCATCTACAGTCAATGAACTCCCAGTAGCTCAGGTCAGCTGTCTCTCTGGGTTCCCCATCATGATCTTAAAGATATTTAATGTCAGAACTGGAAGACTGTGTTAATGCTTTAAATATCTTGAGAAAAACAAATAGTATATAACTAGTATGTATTAAAGTTTATGAAATGTGTATAGTACATATTATAAATTATATATTATGTATATATGGTCTTATATGTTATGAATAAATATTTATATATATATACTACAACTATACTTCATTACAAGCAAATCTCCTCTTTTCACAAACAAAATTACATATGTACAGGAATGTTATAGTTTTTCAAAACTTTTAGGGAACAAGATTTTTAAAGATATGGCACTAGAGGATTTGACTTTATCACTTGAGATCCTGCTAAAGAATGGAATAGAATATAAATACTAGAAATTATATTCAAAATTATAGAAGGAATAGATACTACACTTGAAAGAAATATGCAACATACCTTGATAGAATATTGTGTACTATAATCTAGGATGTAGAAAATTAGAAAATGGAAGTTATTTTAAATTTCTTCCTAAGTACTCCTCCATGTATTGCTAAGTTTTATTTTATTTATTAGCTTCATTTTTATTTTAATACATCACTTTTGAAACTTAATGGGTGAAACAAACAGAAAGTCTTGCAGTCAGCTAGTATTTATGACATCAGGGTCTTATGCTGATGATGCTGGGTAGGGAATTGCTCATCTTATACTAAAAATCATTACATTTTTGTTATTTACTACGTAAACAACATACTTGAAGCTGCTTTGATATGTTCCATTATGACAATGACAAAGAATGTTATGATAAAGAGAAGTTTCCATGTTATCAAGAACTCATGACATCGACACAACTGTATTATCCCTAATAAATAAAATTTAAAATATTGGAAAAAGACCTCCATATTGTGAGTATAATTACATTATCATAAACTGACATCACAAATCATAGTTTGGATATTTAACAGTTCTTAATTGAAAATATGCCTCTTCTTTTGGTGAGTTACTTAGAGCTTTCTATAACCATTATATTCTAGCCTTGTGACAAAAGGCAGGGAGGTGACAAAACCAACTATATGCCCTTTCTGGAAGTGATCTTTGGGTCCTGCCCTAGAAATATAAAGATGAATGTGGAACACACACTTAACCTCTGGGCATTTCCACTTCCCTATCATCTGTAAGATGAGAATAACATTTGCCATCAATCTCACAAAGAGGTTGAAAGGGACTCAGAAAGGCCACAGAAGGCACTTTGAACTTCTCATAAGTAAGCTTTTACAGAAGTACAAAGCTTCCTATCAAAAGATCCATTCACACCTCTCTGAGACATCAGTGAGCTTCCTGGATAGGATAATATGTAGACCTGACACTGAGTGTTTCTTTTCATTAAAATAATTGTCATAGCAATTTCTTTTCTCTTTAGCCTGGACATTATTCACACGTAGCTTTGACAAATTCTGACATCCCTTCTCAGATCACTGTAAGGAGTCTCTCTGAAGCTCATGGGTTTGTGTGTGTGTGTGTGTGTGTGTGTGTGTGTGTGTGTGTGTGTGTGTATGCAGGGGGTGTACATTTTTCTTTCTTTTTTGGGGGGGAGGTAATTCAAATTGAGTTTTCAGTCAAATGGCACAAAATGTATAATTCTCTGTTGTACTTTTGAGGTATGTTCAGAAAAAAATCTGTGTAAAGGAAAGTAGAATATGTCTCAGTGTGTTATTTATTATTTCAGGTTCTATGTCTGCATTTGATACAGGATAGCACTAATTCACTTATGCCAGTTAGCTTTGATTTGTCTGGAAACATTGCTCTGTCTCTGGCTATGAGGCCTGCATTATTCAAAAGCATCTATATATGGACCTTTAGCAGTGATATTCCACCAGTCTTATAAATGATTTTGTTTACTGAGGAAGGCTGAGGTTATATAGCAACACTTTAAACAGATGTTCTCTGCTGACCCTCTAATAAAATACCTGCTGTGTCCACTCTAGGTGGGTTGGGCCAGAATCTCTGACAAATGCCAGCTACTACAGATGCTTTAAGAGTTTATGTAAGCACATGCTCACTGAAGCAGTTTTGCAAGGCCACATAAATATGCATTCACTAACAAATTGGTAAACAAATTATAGCAGGTTATATGACAGGCTATTACTTAGGTATAGGGAGGAATGATAGAAATTATTAGTGTATTATAACATAGGTGAGTATTAAAAATTCTAAGGAAAAATGTAGTAATTCAAGGTCAAAAGTTCTTGGAATCCCTTATGTAAAATATCTAAAATCTATAAAGAACCAGTTATAGAATATCAATTGTGTTTACCCAGGGAGGATAGAGGAGAGAAATGAGAAACAAATGCTCTATGAATCTGTTTTCATTTTCAGATGATGGACATGTAGAACTGGAAGAAGTGGTGAATGCATAACAGTCTGAATTTCCATGTAAGACAGAGCCATGCATACATGCACACATATATGTACAGGTAAACACATACTTATAGATATATACATATGTATATGTACATATATATAGAAAATACTTCTGGGGTATTTATTAAGTAGGCTATGCTAAAATTCTTGCTCTAGACCATGAAATGTATCTATTATATCAATACAACTACTACCTTACAGAATTGGCCTCACACTAAGCTTGCATAGGTTAGTCTGAATATATATATATATATATATATATATATATATGTATATGCCATTATCTGTGGATAACAGAACAGGTTTCAAGACCCTACTCAGTGCAAATTGTGATTCCTTCAAAGAGAGTCATAGGCTTCTTGCAGACACATATTCTCAGATCTGTCATTGAACTACAGGTCCCCTATTCTCTTAGGAATGATCATGCATCATTAGTCACTTAAAATAATTTATCCAAAGACTGCCATGTATTAACCATTTTTCATTTTATTCTTAATTGACAAGTAAAATATGAATTATGTCTTAAAACATAAGACTTCCTTTGAATTTCTTCCTACTAATTGCTATTGCTTTTGTGCTTTTTGCACATTACCACTTTTTATCTTCTCAAATGATGAAAATGCTTATTGTCAGAAGAAATTGAGCCCATGAAGGGGAAAGTAAGGTCCTATATTACATATTCACCATGGGGAAAAGACAAAGAACAATTTCAGGTATCTTCTTTTTAACTTTTGGAGACTTTTTTCTAACTGTCATCTTTTCAATCTGACTCCCTGCAGGACTGCTGTCCCTTTGACTTTCTTTTAACAGAATTCCTGGCATCCTCACACCTGTTGGACAGAGACTGTCTCTCCTTCTGGGACTCCTCAAAAAAAAAAAAAAAGATACTTTTTCCATCAGCTTTTATGGCAATGTTTAGGCTTCTTTGATTTTAGGTGTGTGACTGTCTCCTGCTTCATCCACACACTGAGGCCAAGATAGTTTTACCAAGGGTCTCTACCTCTGTCTAGCCCCCTGGGCTGCATTCACATTCTTGCCCATCTTTTCCAAAGTGGTAAGAAGGATCAGGAAGCCCTGTCTCTGCTCTTCCCAGATCTCCAGTCAAGCACCATTTTTCCCAGGAGCAAGCTTGATTTCCTTCACCAGTTCTGTCACTGACTTTGTTCAGTGGTATTTGAACTAAAAACTCATTTCCAAGCAATATCTGAACCCAGTGAGTATGTATTGTACTTGTCTAAATAATATTTCTTATATTTTATGACCACTTCCTTAATTTTTCTCCTTTCCTCTTGGCACTACTCTCTCCAAAGTTATCAAAATCTGACTTCAGGCAAAATCCATTTGTTGATATTCAGCTTCATCTCAGCATTTGCTTCTTCAGAAAGTTAACTCTAGAGAACTCTCCCTCCCTTAGCCTGAGGGATATTCAGGCTTTTTCTTTCTTTTCTTCTTTGATTTTTCTTTTTTATTTCCCTTGTACTTTGACTCTGCTTTACCAAATCCCTTAACATTTTTAGACCCTAGGAGAAATTTAGAATTTGGTTCATTGTGATGCGGGATCAAAAATTCTTCCAGGATTTATACTCTCAACAGACATGTGAGCATCTATCAACTTCTTGCCTAGTGCTAGAACCTGAAAGTTGATGATGAAATACATAGCCATTTTCAGATGCAAATACAAAGGGTGTAAGGTCAGATGTTGACAATCATATATTTTCCTTTATGTATAAACTCATTTTACATAAGTAGTGTGCCTATAATACTTCAGATACTTATTTCCTTACCATTCTCCAGCCACTGAGCACACAACATTGAGCATGCCCTACTTAGTACTTTCCTCACGCAGCTCCCTATTAAGTGATAATAGTTATGACATGCTAAACAAACCTAAAAAATGTAAATTATATTTTGGAGGAAAGGGGTTATAAGACACACTCACAGAAGTGGCATATGGATGTGTCTTGGTATAAAAGATTAAGTGACATGAATAGCCATTAATAGTCAGAGATTATAACATAAAAAGGACCTTGTGAGTCCTCCCAAAGTTTGGTAAAAAGGTAACAAAGAAGGTCACAGGAATTCTCATGAGATGAGTAATGTAATTTGGGGTGCTTTTCACACTATACTAATAAAGGAGCTTGAATTTACTACTAACTGGCAAGGAGAGCCAGTTCCATTTTCAGGTGAGAAAATGTAATACTCTGATGACTGTTCTTGAAAATTCATCTGAAATTTGCATGTATAGTTGGTCATTCCTAGGAACCTATGGACCAGGAGGATGATCTATGAATCCATGAATCTCTTTCAATTGTGTAGGTAAGAAGTGATTTTTATATTGAGATTAGATTGGTAGCAGGACTTTAGATGCTGTGAACTGATTCTCTCTGGTTTATAGGTTTTATTATATATTTTCAGGACATATATTAATTGCTGTTTTTTGTAGATCAACATTTTGGGGTATTGGAACATTATTCTGATCAAATCTCAAACTTCAGAATCTAAAATAGAAACTGACAAAGAGTAGGTACCAAAGTAAAGCAAATAAATAGCCTAAGTTCAGGTACTGAGATAAACGCCTCTGCTTTAGCTTGAGCACTTGCATTGATAGAGAATGTACCTTCAACTGACATAGAAGAAGTAAAAGAGTCTTGTGGGTAAGAAGATCTTCATAGTGGACCTTCTCCGTTCATGCTACCACTTTGAGAGTGGGAAATTTTATACCTGAGACTAAACTCCAGGGGAAAATATTTTCATTTCAGTCAAAATCTCTTATTTTACTTGTTCTGAAACTAAAAAAATTGGAGCTTATTTATTCAAATATGTTTTCTTTATCAAGCTTGTATTCTTAGTGTTACTGTCATGGCCACCACCCCACAATATTGTACCAGAATTTGTAGGATGCTGAGTATACCATGTCTTGTTTATCATCGTGATGCCCATTAGGCTTTCAGATCCACTGATATAAAATACTGTATGACATAATCAAGGTAAAAAGTTAAACATTTAGGGTGTGGTGATTCAGGGTAACTTTTCATACCATTTTATCATATTGTTCCATATCTGTTGAATCTTCTTAGCTGCTTTAATGAGTTTGTCCTCTGGATCAATTTTTCCCAACATTTCAAGTTATATTAAAATGATAGCAATAGAATATTCTAGAAGTAAATTTAGCTTTTCAAAATTCTATTCCTCTTTTCATTTTATTTTCAGAGTAGATATAAGACAAGTTAGCTCTTATCCTATATCACCTGTGACTAAGTACTAGTTAGTTAAATTTACTCTATTTTGTTTTGCTATGTCATGAACTATGTGTATAATTCAGACTGGCCTTCAATTTACAATCATTTTGCCAGAGGTTCCAAGTAGAATTAGAGATATGCACTACAATGCCTGCCACTTAGGAACATCCTTAAGTAAATTTCCATCAGCTGATTTATTAATAATCATATGATAAATGTGAGCAGCTTAATAGTAAAAAGTTTCGTGTTAAATGTGAAAGGACAAAAAGGTAAATTTAAAGTTTGGGTCATAATAACATGATATTTCCTAGTACAGACTAACAGCTTAATAAAAATTACACTGCATAGTTCCTGAAATATTTACTATAGAATTTCAAGAAACATAGATTAACCTTACCTTGCATATAGCAGCTAGAGTAACCATGATCCTGCTTTTTTGATAATTAGACATATTTACAGGTTTTCATGAACTTTGAGCTTATAAAATGAAATTTATTGTTAGTGAGAAACTAAATTATAGCCTGAAGTAATTTGTAACCTGTTTCACATTTCTTTAAGATTAAAATTCTTAACAACTCAGTAATATTTATTTGTCTTTTCTTTCTTTTGTTCAAGGGCAGTTTTATTAGTGACCAGAAAAAAAAACAAAAACAAAAACAAAAACAAAAAACAAAAAACAACAAAAACTAGCATACAGGTTAGGGTAAAATCTTGGTAGCTTCTAAAAGAAACTAGAGGAAAGCTTATCTCTTAAGTTTGAAATGGAATAGAAATACACAGTGTATATATAAAAAACTAAAATCACTCCCAAGATTAGAAGTGAGGTAGTGGGCTGAGCAAAAAGTCTCCAAAGCTAATAGCTCTGGCAATCTTGCTGACTTTACCTCTTTCATGATGCTCATCCCTTGAGCAGTTCAGTGTGTTTTAGTGGTCTTGTATCAGGATCTCAGTTCTGAATTATCAGAATGAAGCACGATAATTGCAAGGCTGAGATTGCTCTTTGCCAGTGTTATTGTTTTGTCTTTGCTTTGAAACATAACTTACAACACTTCCCCTATTGAACACATTTAGCCTGTCAGATTCATAATAATGAAACATCCCTATGTAGGAAAAACAACGTAAGATTTTCAATAACGTTCCAAAATATCTTGTTTTATTTCACTAAAATAAATTCTGAGACAGAGCTATAGGTTTTTAAAAATCCCCATTGATATTAAACACATGAAAAAAATTAATGATGTTGTTGATGATAACGGAAATAACAAATACTGTCAAATAATTTTGATATTTCAGGTCTTAGGTTATTTAAAATAATTAGTAATGTTTTACAATTTTATGAGTTAGGTACAGCTATTGTCCCAATTTTGAGATGGTGATTAACCATGTTCAGAATATTTACAAGTATTTCTTAATACTTAAGGCTTCCTAATAAACTGAAATGTAAACCCAGGGCTATCAAGTTCCCAAACTGGTGGAAGGAAACACTTTAAATTTCCCAAAGAGAGTTGGAGGGTGGAGAAATGTTATGAAGAACCATGTTCTGACATGGCTCTTGCACTCATGAACTCACAGTACCAATGTTTGTCTATAGAAGACCTGCACAAACTAAATCCAGTTGCAATCCTAGCTTGCATGGTGGTGGAGCTCGTGAGGCTCCATCAGTAACTGGGGAAGTATTGGCTTGAGGAGTGGGGGAGGTAATTGAATTAATGATGGCTCAGGGAGGGGTAGTCATTCTTTGAGGATGTGACCCTTGTGTGTTAGGCATATTCCAGTGGATGATTCCACTCCATGCATACAGATACCACTAACTTGACTCAGCAGATTTACTCATGTATCTGTACATATTCGAGGACATGAGGTAGGTGGCATGTATGTTTGGAGGTCTAAGGAGAGGTGGAGAGACCTTATTCCTGAGAGACTGTCATTAGAGTTAAAGTGAGAAGATTAGCTAGCTTAGTGAAATCTTTAAATACAACAGACCAGTATCTGCTTTAACAACTCCTGAAAAACTGGTGCCTGCTCCTCCATTTTGTGTGGTCTCAGTCTCCAATTTCATATTATGTAATTCCACCTTTAGCTTTTTTTATTGTCATCCTTCCCATCCCCAAGTTATTTTCTGTGTTAGATTATGGATTTAATATAAGAAAGAAAGTTATTTCCTAAATGTTTCTTTCATCTTCTTCAGCAGTCCTATTCTGAGAGTGATCAGTACAACAATGAATCCAGCAGCTCCTAGGTAAGGAAAAGAGCCGTGCTAGTAAATAAATCATTTGTCTTTTATAGGTTAACCATGGTTATCTCTGGCTTGTATAGATTATCCCTCTGGGTTTTAGATGTCATTGTTATTTCAGTCAAAAATTAAAAACCTACTCTATCCTCCCATTAAGGAGAATCCTATCTGAGGATTGAACATAGAGTAATGTTCTGTAAGAAGAACATGCCAGAATTCTGCACAAATGAATGATATATGAAAAATTCAATTATTATTTTGTTGCCAGACCTCAATCATTTATAACTTTAAAGCTGAAGGTCATCAAAATAAAACATAGGGCTCTTTGTACCTAAGGCTCAGGGAATATTGTAGAAGAGGGGACAGAACGTTTTTAAGAGCCAGAGAAGAGAGAGTTTGCTGTGAGACTGTGTCTCCTAGTTATTTCAGAGAAAGACTACATCCATGAATTCTCATGAACATGTATGTCTAAACAATAGCTGAATAATTATGACTCCAATAGACAGGCTAGCAGGAAACAGATATTCCTATAGAATCTTATCCCAAGATTAAGTACAGTAAACAACTAAATGTTTTGAGCCATTGAGAGGTAGTCTTCTTCTAGGAAGAGTATACCAATTGGTTATCTAACACCAAGTTATTAGCCCTGAAATCAGATACAATAACAATATAAGGACTGAAAATGTTGAATTTATATACAAACACATACACACATGTGGAGATATATATGTATATATATATATGCAACTACTTAAGAAATCATGAATTTGAGAGTGAAGAGGTAGTTACACAGATGAGATTTGAGAGAGAAAAAGGAAAATGATGAAACAATATTTTAATTATTAAAAATAATTAAAATAAAAATTAATGATGCTATTTAGCGGCATTATTTATACTTTAACTGAAGATGATACAATGAATAAGAGTTGGAATTAATGATTGAGAGATTTGCATTAGTTTCAGTAGGAGTGCAGCAAGTACATATCTTTTGATTTACAGATTATTCTTTTGGTTTAAATACCCTTTTCTAACTGTTCTCACAAGTTGATTTAAAATATGTTTGGGTCCTAATGCACTGCAGAACTATTACTTAAATTCCATTTACTAAGACTAAATATCTATCTATCTATCTATCTATCTATCTATCTATCTATCATCTATCTATCATGTATCATCTTTCTGTCTGTCTGTCTATCTATCTATCTATCTATCTATATATATATATATATCATCTATCTATCATGTATCATCTGTCTGTCTATCTATCTATCTATCTATCTATCTATCTATCTATCTATCTATCTATCATGTATCATCTGTCTGTCTGTCTGTCTATCTATCTATCTATACATACATACATACATACATGAAAGCCAAGTCTTTTCTGTAAACCTTGCACAACTGCAAATAAAGTGAATATTTATGAGTACTACAATCTTCAAATATATTAAATTTAACAAAAAAATTTTAGTTGTTTCATGTTGAAAGTTTAGTTTCTAAATAAAATATATAAATGAGCTCAGGAAAACCACTGAATGGGAGACTTGAACTTGAGTTGTTTCTAGCCCACCCCCCACCCCCGGCTCACTTTTTATTGCCCACCTAGATAAAGATTATTTGCATGGATACAATATTTTGCTGGATCTAGGAATAGCCTTAGAAAATTTCCAGATACAATACTTCAAGCATTCACTTTCAGAGTGGTCTCTGAGTTGAATCAGTTCTTGAACTGTATTGTAGATTGTTTTCCTTAACAGTGGATGAGAGTGGTTTACAATGGTTATGTTCCTTAACCAAGCAAACAAGCACTCAATATACCAGTGCAAGACATTCTGTGCCATGCTTCGAACTCCTCAGTCAGGTGCTTTATAATAAATAGTGCCTTTAGTAAGAGTATGATCTTTGGCTGAGATCTCATTTCCCTTTTCCTTACAAACATTCCATCAACACATTTCACTTGGTAAAGTACTGTTCCACTCAAACTTACTACTATGGGGTCTACTATCAAATATGGTCTTATCTATTTTTATAGCAAATACTTTCTATTTACACATATTTGATTACAACATCAAACAATGAAGAATTGTAGGAAGAAGCTTGAAAACACTGAATGGAAGTTGGCTTTGGATCAATGCTCAGGTGCAGGTAGAGAAAGCAAGTGAAATTGCACCAGAAGCAGAAATGAAATAAGACATATTACTATAAAAGAAAGGAATAACTTTTCTTTTAATATATTTAAAAAATAATATGAATCTCTTTGCACACTATGTACACTATTAATGTAGTATCCCTAGTATTATTCAGAAGCCAGATTTGGATATAGAAAAGATTCCCTGTGTTAAAGTTACCAATAAGTACCCAACTGAACCAGTAACAGACATTTGTCTTGCAAGCAGTTTATTCCAAATAAAAATACAATTTGTAACTGCTACATGTAAAAATCATTTCAAAGTGGGAATGTGTTTCCTTGTTAGAGCATATGCTTAGTATTCCAGAGGCTTGCTTGAGGTTCAGTTCCTCAGACTGGAGAAAAATTCAGCTAATACATCAAAAGTAGGAGATGGAATTTGTTAGAAAACATAACAATAAAATCATGAACAATATGTAAAATCACAAGTAACAAGACATAGTTGAACATGTGCCTGGTAGTTACCTGTATCTTCGGCTACTATCAACATCATAAGGGGATAGATGTCTTGCCCATATTGCTAAGTAGAAAAATTAATCATGATTTTAGATATAGTCTTCACTAGATGAGCATCATTTTGTATCACTCAACAATTTAAAACACTAAGTGTAACAGTGAAGGTCTGTGGATATCCATGTGCTCCTTTCTAATAAGCATGACTAAATCTTCTAGATTAAACATAGCACTGGAAAGTAACATATTAGTACTCTGCCGCCAATCTGACTTTTCTTACTCATTTTTGTTCTTGCCAGTTTTATTGAATGGCTATCCCATCTTTTCAATTACTATAGAAGCCCAAGCATTTATTCAAGTCCTTTAATTTTATATTTAATTCACTAGTAAGCTCTATTATTGTTAAATATTATACATTACACACTATGTCTGGCCATCTGCCCCAACTTCACTATTTTTTACCTACCTAATCTTTTAGCAAGTCTCACTCAGAGGACCACATACTAAATAATGAAATTTATATTCTTGTTTGTTGTTTATTTCTTCTTGCTTTACTCTCATCCTTCAGGATACTCCACATATAGTGCATAGTGCAATTTTCCTAAACAGACAAAAAACATGTAAGACCAAGCTTAAGAACCTTCTAATAACAATTTACTGTGTGTTCTTGGAATAAACATGCATCTCTGTATAAGATCTACAAATTTTGGGATCCAGGGTTGTGGGACTTTCTAGGGGAAATAGTAATAAATGCCAACTCACCCAATATAAAGAACAAAATACAAAAGTCTCCAAGTTATTGAACCAATGAGTTTATTATGATTATTATATGACCTTGGATGAGAGGTTATTTGTAAATGCACAGGTGTCTCAAAAGCACCATAAAAAAACCCATACGTCTCCTTTGAAATCTGTATTGTTAAAAATCCTTGCAGTCTGTTCTCTAGGCAGGCGAGTCTTCCATAAACAGCTTGCTGACTGGACAGTCTCATTTTCATTAGTTTTTTGTCTACTGACTTAACTTTGGAGAGGAAGGAGACTTGTAAATCTTGTACAATTCAGAGACATCCTGAAATTTTTAGTTGTTTACCTCCAAGTCTTAAAGAGCTTTCCTTGCAGGGTAGAATAATTAAAATCAAAGTAAATTATTATAGAGTCCTGCACAGTTTTCAAGTCTCAGAATATTTTTGCTTCCACATAATATTCTTCCCTAGGTGTTTTCATTTCTTTCAACACACTGTCGTTCTCCGTGTCTTCTACAAATAGTGCCTTGTGGAAAATGCACTTTCTTGTACTTCAAAAGACTATATCTGACTTATCTTTTAGATGTACTCATTAGTGGACTTTAAACAAAAAGCAAAGCATACCCAAGCTGCAAACCACAACCACTGAACATTTTGGGATATGAAACACCTTGGACCAGCACCTTGGAGCCGACTCCCTCCAGAGGAACACCTGACCCAGTCAAAATGTTGGGATGAAGAAAGTGGAGCTGCCTGGAGTGGATGCTGAACTAAGTCACATTGGGACCTTGGGACCTCCTGCCCTTTCTGGGGAGAAGATAAGGAGATGGGGAGAAGAGAGAGTGAATGAGAGGGGCAGGAGAGGGAATTGAGTTTGAACAAGGGGATACATGGATAAATAATGAAACTTTATTCATAATAAATAAAAAATTCATCTAATAAGAATCCTCACTTGCTCTGCTCTTGTCATGATCAACTCCCCCTTTCTTTGTGTCAGCTTTCAGTGAACTTTCGCTCTTCACTGTCAGTATTAGTGTTTCTTATTGCAAGGTGACTTTCAGCACACAACAATGCCTTTAGCTATAAACAGAAAACTTGAGTACCTGTGCATTTATATTCTAGTCTACTATTGAGTGTAGACTTAGGCAATAACTCATGAATGCGAAGTATACATTATTTTGCTCCCAGATTTCATGATAGGAAAAATTCTGAAGTTAAACCTCATTTCCCCAAAGATTTTCTAAAATTTTGCTAAAGTTAAATTCTATCTGGTATTATATTTCTGTGTTATTTTCTTTCTTTCCTGGTATATGCATCATTTTGGTGTTTTTATCTTTTTCCCTCAGAGTATTTGTTGCTAGAAGTTTCTGTCCCACCAACAACCCCAAATACATACCAGCCACTTCCCAAATAATTGTCTTAGAGGCTTAATATTATAATAAGTGTTGGACCAGTATCTCAAGCATATTACTAACTAACACTTGCACTTAAATGAACCCACAATTTTTATGTATGCTCAGCCACATGGCTTTTAATCTTTTCGAAGTAAGGCCTTCTCATCCTGTTTCCTTAGCATCTGTCTGGCAAATGTGTTTCTGCTTTTCTCCTCTCAGAATTCTCCTAGCCTGGTCATTCCACCTGTACTTCCTGCCTGTATATTGGCCAATCAGCATTTTATTAAAGCAATATGACTGACAAATCTTTACAGTGTATACGTGCATTATCCCACAACAAGTATCTTCCAATCAATCATACCAACATAAAATCTCAACTGAAAGTCTATAAATGGAAAAGCGAGCTAATAGATCACATTAAAAAATCTCCCAGTTATTACTCCATTAGTTTTATCTGTATCATTTTTCTAAAGTTTCTCTTATATATACAGTTACTTTTTGATTTTATATAGTGTGCATATCTCCCATTGGACTCTTAACAGTTTATGGACAGGAACTGTATCAGTTTTTGCTAGTATATGTGTTCTTTACTGGCCTACTTTTATTGTCAGCATTTTGTTTGTCCCACAGTATTTGCCTTATTGATATTAATTCAAATTAAATTGATATTAATTAAAATATTTCAGTTTTCTTAAATGATTGCTATAACAAAATATTCTGATGAAAGCAATTTGGGAGAAAAGGGTTTATTACAGCTTATATTCTATGCTATACTCCATTAGGGTAGTAAAATTAAGGTATCAAGAACTTAAATTAGTCACAGACATAGTCGAGAACAGAGAAAGAGTTATGTATTCTGTTGTCTAGGTCACATTATCCTATTTTATATAATCCAGCACACATACCTAGGGAACTGTTCCACCTTCTTTTAGTCTGTGTCTCCACAATCAACATTAGCATTCCTAATGGTCACCCTGGCCACGACTACAGGCTAACTTTACTTAGACAATACATCATTGAATTTCTCTTCCTAGTTGTTTCTAAATTTTAGCAATCTGATAAAAATAACTATCATAGCCACAAATAATGAATTCTTTCTATTCCATTTATTAATGAAGATAAAATTCCCTGTCCTTTCTCTGAATTCCATGGAAACTATCAAGTAGCTATATTCACCTTTCCATAAACCTTTACACAATTGGTAATGTATCTTGGTGGTACCGGTATAGCTATTATATATTTACTTGGCTACCTACATATATTCACTCCCTATGTTTTCATAGAATATACTTGATATGATAAAGAAAATCAAAACTGAAGTGAAAAATTGCTCTACTAAGATGGCAATAGCAACAGCCTGCAGCATGAGTGAAATATTACATTGACATGTTCATGAGTTTTGTTGCTTAATTTGAATGCTACTCTGTTTCTTAAGAGCTGTGATTGTTAACATCTCTGTGTTAGATGTCCTTCTAAATAAATTAAATATTAGAATACAAGACCTGCATCAGATCATCTTGATGGATCTATGAGAAAATATTTGTAACATACCTGAAAGAGTCCCTGACACTTATAAATTTCTTCAGCAAATCAAAGGAGACAAGAGATATAATGCATTAGACACAAGCTATTAAAAAATACAGAAAAGGAAGCATAGCTCAGCCTTATATAGTGATACAAAGATCAGAGAAAGGTCGTTGTGCAATACCATTCTGGGTGACTCTTAAAAGATAATATGAAATTCTCAGTGAAAGAGAAGAGAAAAGAAAAGAGGAGAGGAGAAAGAGAAGAACAAAAGAAAAAGGAGAGGAAGGAAAAAAAGGGAGGGGAGAGGAGGGGAGAGGAGGGGAGAGGAGGGG